>RWJN01000054.1:0-114309 GCA_004332605.1 Steccherinum ochraceum
CTGATAGAGGAGCATTTGACTTTATACATCTATGAAATCATGTGTCAGATATGGAATGTACGAACAGTTTAGACTATGTTGCAGCGCGATATTTGGCAAATTGTGGCTCTAGGAATGTTCAAAAGAGCATCCTAATGCAGGCATGAACACGCGGGTAGTACGCAGATTAAATGAAAGAGGTGACAACAGCCACGGTAATGTAGTGCAAGCGGTGTACAGATCGGCATCGTGTTGTATGAAAGAGTGGGGTATTAGGGAGTGGTCTTTTCTAGGATGTGATTATGGTATAATGGTACAGAAATGGGAGAAAATCATAACGTGTCATTTTGGGGGCGTATCGAGGAGTTCATGATGAAGCATGCGGCAAAGTGCTCACACCTTTTCAGCGGTGTCGGTGTACTTGCCCGACCTCAATCCAAAGATCGAGTAATTCACGTCCTTCAAGTGCCAGAGGAAGGCAAACAAGAAGACGGGGCCAGCAAAGATATCGAGGATGCCGTACCAGATCATCTCGGACGTCGGGGAGATGACATTGCCTCCCTCCGCACAGGCCCAGGCAATGGGGTAGGTGATGAGCATGAAGCAGAAGTAGGTCGCGAGGCGAAGGTAGGCAGGGCGGAAGACGCCGCCTGCTGCGAAGGTGGTGCGCGGGGCGAGCCACAGCAGCACATACCTATGAACGATGATCAGCCGCTACGTCTACGTGACAGTGCGATAGCACTCACCAAATGTAGAAGAGAGCAGCGCAACCAAAGGTGTAGTAACCCCACTTGTAGGTGGATGGAACAAGGGAACCGACCAACCATGACACCGTCAACACGAGAGACATGAAGAGAGTGGTCATGACATCCGATACCGAAAGGCCCGTTGAGAGGAGGAGCTCGAGAAGGAGCAATGGGAAGGTGATGAACCATTGGATGTATCGCACATACTACGTATAAGAGACGTATCAGCTGGGGAGTGTAAGGGCGGAGACTACTCGTTTTACTTACCCAAATTTGACGAGTGCCGTCGCCTCTGAACTCGACATCGATGGGCGTGGCACCGAGATCGGATGCCATGGAGAAATACGACACGCTAGCCACCATGAGGATGACAAGAGCAAGCTCATGGAAGAGACGGGTCCCACGGGGACGCTGCACTCAAAGATCAGCATTGGTCCAATCTAGAGCTCAATTGGTGAAACTCACCAGGAAGTTCAGCACAAGCACGACCAGGAAAGAAAGGCCAAATATGGAGAACGCTGCCCACAACCAATCTGAGCCATGAGTGGTAATGTGCTCATCGGCGTTGGGTGGGTTGAGATTGAGGGCGTCGTTGGCCATTGGCAATTATTGGCTTGGATAGAAGGGGAGATTTGAGGCGGATGGTTGGCAATTGCCAGGCGGGCTGAACTAGGACCAGATGAAGCTGATGAAGAAATTGAAACCAAGAATCAGCCGGCCCTTTATACATGGTGAGGAGCCACGTAGTCGGAACGCTCGAGGGAGATTGAATGCGTTCTTCAGAGGACCGGGACGGCCTCTAGACGACAAGGGAAGGCGTCGGACAATTCTAGACCACACGCCCCGTACATCGTCGAAAGTGAGGTATCGGGCGGGAGAACGAATCGCGAGGTCGGAAGGTTGCGGGCTGCCAGCTGAACCCAAGGACAACGTTCGAGAATTTCTCGACGAGCAGAACGAGCAGACCGGAGTCAATGATCTCAGGTGATCTCTTGACCGTTTTCCGCCTGAAAGTTGTGTGTAGACATCTGCATCCTGTAAGCCACCTTTGTCAGTGCCGTATCTTGGAATTGTATCGGAAAGATTCAAAGAAAGTCTTCGAGTACGTACGGATCAGAGGCTCGGAACGGGCAGAACCGCTGAAGCAATTCTAGGAATCGGATTGATACATCCTTCCTGGAGCGAAGCCGTATGGTTTCCACGACACAAATACAGTATCGCGAAGTCAGAGCCGTTCTCTCAACTGCTTTGTGGTGTCTCGAAGAGTACTAGTGAGTAGCTGCTTGCAAGCTGCGGTCGCCGCAGTGGTTGTTGGTGGCAGCACGGTGAGACGGTCCGGACTCCCGATTCCCACACGAGCGTTCGCGCCTGTTCGCGTCCGATCCAGAAGTTGTGAGTTGGCCGAGCACCAAGTCACCTTCTTACTGTTCTTCTTGAATTGCTCTGAAATGTCGAAGCACATAGCAAGAAATGTCAAGAAAATCTTCCGACATATAGGACCAGAGAGACGTACGTGCTATACCTTTGTGTGGCAGCTCTTCGATTAACAGGTATGCACCATAGCTCAGATCGGAGAAACGCCCTATGTCAAGGTCACTGGTCTGCCAAGGACAGCGGTCCCCAGAGATCTCCGAAGGTTATGCGTGAAGATGGGGGTAGAGAACATAGCAGAAGGTACGTCATGTATTGTCGTATCCTGCGACTCTTTGCTGACTGACCTGCCACGAAGTGAGCGTGTACTATGAGCGGTTCACCCCTACACGAGAAGGATATATCACCTTCACACATCCATCTTTCGTACGCGACGCTCTGAGAACGCTCAATAACTCTGTCATCGGGGGTCAACGAGTCCTCCTTGAACCTGCTTCCGAGCCGACAGCGGTGCTCCCTGCACGGACACGAGGAGCCAAAGGCAGAGCGGAGGCAGCAGAAAGAGGTGTCATTCTGGGAGATGGGCCAGCCGCAGGGGTCAGTCATCCTGGGAAAACTGTGCTGCTCACTGGACTTCCGTATGGCACGACCGTCCTCGGTGTGAGATATCTTCTTCAATCGTACCACTTGGAGGACACCTTGAAGCTCGGTCAAGACGATATCATTCGAATCCAGCCGTGAGTCGTCTTTCAGCTGTGGCACTTCGCCACGGTTTGCTCATCACTCTGGTTTGCCACAGTCAGCACAAGGATCATGTGGTGTCAACGTTCCTGATTCGTTTGCAAGACGCATCCTCAGCCCAGAGGCTCATCCGTCACTTCCATATGACACCGTTCCAAAAGTCGCAGGAACGGAGTGCCAAGTTTTTTATGAAGGCCAGGGTCATTTCATGATAACACTGCTCGTTCTGAGTCACTTGCATAGAATCGCAATTATGTATACCATTATTCATAATCATAGGTCCATAATATAGCCAACCGGTTGCACAATCTGAACTACGTGTTACATACGCTGGGTGTCGTCTTCCAGCTTGGTACGGACGTCGCGAGAGACATCTTCCGCTTCATCGGGTGAGCGTGCACGTTTGAGAGGATTTTCGCCTGCGTCTTTCCAATCTCCTCCACCTACAGGAACCGCACCAGGTCCGTCTTGGGCATCTGCGTAGCGCTCCTCCATTTCTCTCCTCCTCTCAATTTCTGCTCTCTGTGCCTGTGCTCCCCAACCGCCGCGACCAGCATCGTAATCAGACCTGTGTTCGTCTCGTACCTGTGCATATGTTTGAAAACCGTTCATAGACGTATAATGGGCATAACGCACCTGTCCTCCACTTTTCCCTCTTCCGAACTGACGTCCTTCGCGATAACCAAGGTCCAGGTCACACCGTATTATCCGCTCGTCCAGTTTTGTGCCGCTGATATACCGGAGACAAGCTAATGCTTCGGCATGCGTGTAGTATTCAACAAAGCAAAAACCACACGGTGTCCTTAAGATATCAAGAGGATGTGAGTCTCACCTCAAAGCCAATACAATATATAAAGAAACGCACCTGGTATTCCTGTCAAGACCCATAATGATACGCTTGATGCCTCCACCCTCTTCCGGGCTAGCACATTTCGAGAAGAGCTCGTATATCTGTTCTTCAGTCGTATAGAAACTCAGGTTACCAATCTGTACGCGAAAAAGTGGAAACATTTGTCAATGATACACTTCTAGTGGCTCCTACTACCGACGGACTCACATATAGCGTTGAAGACCTCGAAAGCGCATCCTGTTGACGTAGTCGGTCCATACGACTCTGAGAGTCCTTATAGTTGGAAGGTTGGTCGAGAGAAGGAACTACATGAGCCATGGCGAACGGTCAAATTCACGATAATAGAAGGTGGAGGACAGGAGCAAAAGCAGATACGGTCCGAGTCGAACATCATTCAAAACGCCACCCTAACCTTAGATCAGACTACCCCTAACCACAAGCGCGTGGCAGACGCGTCGACCAGAGCCGCGTCAGCGCGCGTCGCCTCATCTTCGTCTTTCACCAAGACGTGAATCCAACCCTCCTTTCCTTCTGCATATCTTCATCTTCAACCATGGACGAGATTGGAATTGAAATTCAAAAGCAGGTATGTGGCATGTACCCCTCAGTGTTACGTGCAGGACGAATCTCACCTCGCATTTCCAGGAGCCAACCTTCGAATCGGTCGTGACTGAGAAGACGGCCCTCCTCCAGGAGATTCAACAAGATGACCTCTACACCAAGTACAAGAAGTTGTCAAGACACCTCGAAATGCTGGAGATTCAGGAGAGCTACATCAAGGATGAGCAACTGAACCTCAAGCGCGAGCTCATTCGGGCCCAGGAAGAAGTCAAGCGCATTCAATCCGTCCCTCTCGTAATTGGTCAATTCCTCGAACCCATAGATCAACACACTGGTATCGTCGGCTCTACAACGGGCTCAAATTACGTCGTTCGAATTCTCTCTACTCTCGACCGAGAGCTGCTCAAGCCCTCTTCATCTGTTGCCCTCCACCGTCACTCCAATGCGCTCGTTGACATCCTACCGCCCGAAGCCGATTCGTCTATTGCTATGCTTGGGAAGGAGGAGAAGCCCGATGTTGCCTACTCCGACGTTGGCGGAATGGATACACAGAAGCAGGAGATTAGGGAAGCGGTCGAGTTGCCATTGACGCACTTTGACCTTTACAAGAAGATCGGTATCGACCCTCCCCGAGGTGTCCTGCTGTATGGTCCTCCAGGTGCGTCCTCTCTGAACCTAACTATCTTGTCTCGTCAGCTTATAATGATTCCTAGGTACTGGGAAGACAATGCTGGTGAAGGCCGTCGCTCACCACACAACCGCTTCCTTCATCCGTGTTGTCGGAAGTGAGTTCGTGCAGAAGTACCTCGGTGAAGGTCCTCGCATGGTTCGAGACGTCTTCCGCCTTGCACGCGAGAATGCTCCTGCTATTATCTTCATTGACGAGATTGACGCTATCGCCACAAAGCGTTTCGACGCCCAGACGGGTGCAGATCGTGAAGTGCAGCGTATCCTGCTGGAATTGCTGAATCAGATGGACGGTTTCGATCAGGGCAGCAATGTCAAAGTGAGCAAGTTCATTGCGCATGCATGCCATCTATATAAGCTTAACTATCGTTCATAGGTGATCATGGCCACGAACCGAGCGGATACTTTGGATCCTGCTTTACTTCGTCCAGGTCGGTTGGACAGAAAGATTGAATTCCCTTTGCCATCTCGACGAGAGAGGCGTCTTATCTTCCAAACATGTACAAGTAAGATGAACCTGGGTCCTGACGTGGATTTGGAGGATTGTAAGTGCCGTGGAACGAGCTCTTTTAGCAATGCTCTAATGCGCCTCGAATTTAGACGTCTCACGACCCGACCGGTTGTCATCTGCTGAGATCGCGTCTATCGTTCAAGCGGCAGGTCTACAAGGTCAGGCAGCATGCTCTGCTTCTCACCCATGTCATTGCGTGCTAATACTTGAATTCCACCAGCTGTACGCAAGAACCGTTACGTCGTATTGCCGGTTGATTTCGAGGAAGCGTGGAAGGTTCGTGATTTGGCTCTGTTTGGTTTGGCGCTTTCGCGGCTATATAAATTGAACACGCCTCTCTTTTTCTTCCCCATCATCACAGCAAACGGTCAAACGGGGAGACGAGACTCACGAATTCTGTACGTTCGTCTTTTACTGCTTGATTTTCAACTCTTCTGACCGCAATGCTGTATACAGATCGGTAATCAGATGTTTGCTGTGTGAGTCTTCGCGAGTTTTTACCACGTCACCCGAGCTGGTCGTCTGACCAGCCTTTTTCAGGTTTGCACTGTACTCTACTGGACCCATATATTATACATTGTCTTCCCTTCCTACTGTCAACCCAAACCCGGGATGGTATCCGAACCACACGCTCCTCTCACTTTAGCGTCTCGTTGCTACCCCACAACGAGGCGCCCATTCTTCGGAGCAAGAGGAATCCGTCTCATTGAGATCGTCCTGTCTTCTTATTTTGCCTCTCTTTCCCCTGTTGTTCGCGACTGTGGGCTTCGTGCTTACATGGAGAGAGTGGTTCACACACAGGATACATCATTGCAGGTGAGTCTGTCTTTTTCTTCTTCAGTGGGCTGCGGGGGCTGTCGCGATGTATGTACAGTAAGTGGACTCTTTGCCTCTGAATCTACTCTGTCTCACAGTCCTTCTAGATCCTCCAATAAATTTGCTCCAGCTATGCGGCGTACTATCAAGTCTCCTTCCACTGTCCGAATTGCGGTACAACTAGCTCTTTAACACTCTGGGCGGCGTTGTATACCCACACGACCGTCCTCATTTTATGAGAGCAAGAACGTCCAGTGCGCCTATCGGAGTTTTCGGGGGTGCGCGCCCGTCTTCCATTCGACTCTCTAGTCATAGTGAGAGAATTCGAATGTAAGCGATGGTGACATTCTATAGAATACATCTGTGTTTCCTCGTAGTACATGAGAATACAGAGGTCTTTTGCTACAACAATCGCGTCTATCCTTGTGGTGTATACGATTACGAGTGAACCACCGAAGGTCTTTTTACTTTTTGCTTGGTTGTCCTAGTTCGCTGGCGCGTTCCGTAGCAATCTGTATGGCGCGTGCAATGGTTGACCTTACCCTGCCGTCTTCCAAAGCCAACAGACCTGCAATTGTACATCCTCCGGGAGCTACCACGGAGTTGAGATGAGTGTTGAGATGGGCGAGGACTGTGAAACGTACTAGTGACAGCGTCTTTCAGTTGCGCAGGATGCGTTCCAGCCTGCAAAGTCATTCGAGCGGCACCTTGTAACGCTACAAAGCACGTTCAGTCGGGAGTTCCGCGATATCCGATGAGAAGACGCGTACTCTGCGCTGCTAGCTCCAGTGCCTCCGCTCGGGGCAAACCCATCATCACACCTCCGTCTGCCATTGCTTCCAAGACTACACACGCGAAGGCAGGACCAGACCCCGAGAGTGCCGTGCACGCGTCGAAATGCTTCTCATCGAGGAACCGACAACGGCCGATTGAAGAAAAGATTTTGAGGATAATAGATCGGTCGAGTTCCAGGGAATCAGATTGAGGGAGCGTGCTGACCACAGTCATGCCCTCCCTGATCTGTGAATGAAGTGAGTTTGGACCTCGGGAACGGTCGCAAAGCATGACAGCGTACCCTGCATGGGGTGTTGGGCATCGCACGGATGACCTTTGTGGCCGGTGTTACGAGGGCTGTGAGTTGTGCGATCGTCACACCGGCAAGGATACTGATCAAGAGCTTCCCATCCAAAGCTTCTTTCAACCCCGGCTCGGTCAATATCGACTGGGCGAGTTGAGGTTTACAGCTTGAGATATTATGTGAAGGGCTGATCCATTTAGATTACAATGAGACATGCGTACCAGAGAATCACAACATCAGCCTCCCGTACTGCACGTACATTTTCCCCAACCAGAACTTCTACTGAAGAGCCCAGCCCACCAAGAGGAAGAAAGAGCTCCCTAAGGCGCTTTCCACTTTCTTCGCGACTGACGCACGCCAGGAACCTGGAAGGAAGGCTCTCATCCGAGGGGAATTGAACGGTTGGGGTCAGAGTTCCGGGGGTATGTGATTCCCACTTGGCGGTATGGTGCGGAGAGCTGGTCGATTCCAGACTAGCGAGAACGCCAGAAATGACTGCGATCCCCATTGTTCCGCATCCTGTACAGTATCGCCATTGTTAGACGGATCGGGATGATTGGATTGCGGAGAAAGACAAGTCGAGTGACACGAACCTAGCACGCAGAGAGTATAACCCATCTTTGTCGCGGTATCAAATCAGATGGGTATGGGCGATGGGACTTGTCCTCGAGGTTCGGGTGGAACTAAGAAAAGAAGAGGGAGTCGAGACCAGGTGAGCAAGAACGGAACGCTGGTTGTCACCGTGTGGCCACTCGCCAAACGGACTGGCAACGGGGGATTTATATACGGACGGAGGCAGCGCGGAGGAATGTCGTTCGTGTTCAAGCCACAAAACATACCATCAGGCCGAGTCACCCATCGACCTCCCTCCTCCACGTTTCCGCTCTAGAGCACTGATTCAGCACCCATGCATGTCTTCGTCACCGTAGGCTCGACCCGGTTCGACAAGCTCGTCCAGCGCGCGCTCTCCGACTCTGTTCTCGACATCCTCCGTGCAAAGGGATACTCCAAGGTCGTCGTCCAGTGTGGAAACTCAGAATTCGACCGAGAGGCATTCGAGCAAGCTGGAGATACGTGGATCAGGAGAGATGAAGGAGAGGTAGAAGTGTGGAGGTTCAAGCCGTCTCTCCAAGACGATTACAAGCAAGCCGATCTGGTCATTAGCCATGCTGGTAAGAGCGACAGCTGCATACACGACTTGTATGGGAATTGAGTCGCGTATTTCCAGGCTCCGGGACGATACTCGACGTCTTGCGGCTGCGAAAGCCGTTGATTGTGATTCCAAACGAGACTCTGCTCGACAACCACCAACAAGAACTGGCCTCTTCGCTTGCAGACTTGGGTCATTTGCGATCCTCCACTGTCTCGTGAGTCAACCATTCGCATAAATCCCGCGACCTTTCTCCCTCTGATTATGTCGTCATTTGTAGTGGGCTTCCGGATGCCATCCAATCATTGGAGCCATCGAACTTCGTGCCATTCCCCCAATTCAACGGGAGCAGGTTCCGGGAGATGCTCGATGAAGAAATGGGTTTCGCATGATCATGCTACGCTTGTCGCTGTACTCTATTGCACATCGTTGTCGCATTTTTTTTCTTGGGCTCTCGCGCTGTCTGTATCATCTATACCCTCATATCATTATCGATCATCCTAGTTTCTCGTATCTCTCTGCACGCGACGACCATCCGAATGCCCGCCCCAACCGCTGTAACCGCCACCACGATCTCGAGCGATCCTCAGTCGTACGAAGACGAGCATGTTCACGCAGTCTATGACGAGATAGCTCCGCACTTCTCATCTACGCGGTACAAAGTAAGTCTCAAATCATTCGCGGACCCTCGTCGAAGCTGACGAAGTGTACTGCTGCAGCCATGGCCCATCATTGCACGCTTCATTTCTTCCATACCTGCAGGATGGGTTGGACTAGATTCTGGCACTGGCAATGGCAAATACCTTCCACTACCCCTTGATCGTCCAGGAGAGATATGGACGGTCGGAATGGACAGAAGCAGGAATCTGTTGAGTATAGCTCGCAAAGCAGGTGAAGGTGACGTGGTGAGGGAAGTTGTCTGGGGTGACGTCCTTGGGAATCCGTGGAGAAATGGGTCGTTCGTACGCACATCCGCTCGTTGTGGTACCCGACTGAGGACTAAAACAATGCGTTACATAGGACTACACGATATCCATTGCTACTATACATCACTTGGCGACGTCAGCTAGACGGAAAGCTGCAGTGCAGGTACGCGTAAAGCTTTGTCTGCTCGAAGCTTTTATCAGACAGTATACCCTCCCAGAGACTGATACAGAGCGTATCTCCTTCGCACGGGCGCGGCCTGATCTATGTTTGGGCGATAGAGCAGGACGGACTGTCGAAAAGAAGCATACCTTCGGAAGGCACGGAAGATGATACACAGAACCCAGGCCAGGACGTTTTTGTACCTTGGGTCCTGGCATCACAGAGTCCGAAAGCTAAACCGAAGGCGAGAAGCAAGGGAAACGAAGATCGTCTCCCAGAGCAGAATGAGATATCGAAGCCTCCTGGAGAGGCGGCGGAAGGCGAGCCACAGCCCAAGGTCTTCAATCGGTATTACCACATGTTCGCCAAAGGCGAGCTCGCAGCTCTGCTCTATGAAGCGGCTGAGTCCCTAGGACTGGAAGTGGGACCGAAGCCTACCGGTGAATCCGGTGATGGCGAGTGTAGGAGTGGCGTGACTATTGTTGAGGATGGTTGGGAAAGATCAAATTACTACGTAGAATTTTGTCGCTGGCAATGCACTTCATGAAGCTTCGCGTCGCATAACTATCGCTTGATTGGGCGCACAATCCGACTTCGCTCGTCGGCGATTCCATGAGATCTGCGCAGTGACCATTTTGCGTGCAAACAACAGTGAGGTATAATGGATACAGGATGCTAGATAAGACACGATTACTCGCTCGCCGCCATGACTGTGAGCAGAACGAGGTGTCAGCATGCCAATAGCAGCAGAAGATGTTACAGGACGTACTGGCATTGATGAGATCTCCTCCGCTGTCCTTCAGTACCTTGACAGCCTTTGCCCGCGAACATCCAACCTGCTGGATGACGAGTTCAATGTCTTTAGGGTCAACACCCGTCTCATCAACGGGGCCCTCCTCCTCAACGGCTTCCAGCTCAGGAATGTCGTCATCGTCATCGTCATCACCGCCAACTCCTGAACCCTCGAGGTTGGGGATACCACCAGCACCACCGCCGGAAGCGAGCTGCTGTGCCGCAGAGAGCTGAGCAGAGGAGTTCATGTCCTCAACCTTCGCCTCGCCGAATACAATGTAGCAGTCGCTGTTTTGGGACTTGTACACGTCAGGAGACGCGATAACGAACAAGATCTGGACGTGACAGAAAGGTTAGTGAGACTCTGCGGCGATGTGCATTCTCGAACGACGTACGTTCTTAGGCCTCCTGAGCGTAACCCTGGTGATTCCAGGCACCTTCTTCAAACCAAGTCCAAGGAGAGCCTTCCTGGCCTTGCGTTCCGAGCGAGACTGGATCTTGTCCAAAGCGGCCGCGGAGGTGGGGTCCTCATCGTGGTCATGGTCATGGTCGTGGTCATGCTCCTCGTGGTCGGAGTGGACTTCCTCAATGGTGGCGGACATCTTGAGAGTAGGTAGTAGGTTAGCATTCTGCGCTTAGGTAGTACATCCGGAGCCAGGGATTGCCATCCATCCGAATTGGATGGGTTGTCCGAGACGAGACAACATCGGGGCGAGAGCAAGAAGGCGAGAGACTCACGATGGATTTTGTGGGCACAGGTAGTGTGATGGGTGAGCTCGTCGTCAGCGACAGCGAGCACGGCCTGGAGCGATTGGGGTAACCCTAACCCTGGATCACTTACCAAATATGTGCGCTAGTTTCCCGAAATGGAAAGAGCGCGTTACCACGTGGCAAACCTTCCTGCCATGAATTCTAGTAAACTCGACGTTCATGAGGTACAGCTCCGGTTGGACGCGTTCTCGACGCGATTTACGACACCTGGCGCGACTGTCTCACTGCGATAGACTCGTAGCCTGTTTCAACCAGCGCAATCTCGACATGAATCCGAACTCTGGCTTCTTATATTCAAATTTCTGGTCATGCCATTAGGAGGTCACGCCGGTGGAGTCCTCGTCATGCGTGAGGTATCTTCTGAGACTCAGAGCGGTATGAGTTCATTGGATCACTTCAAATGCTCCCTTAATCTCTGACCATCACGCAGGACTGTTGCACACATACGTAAAACTCGAACATGGATACTGAATCGAAGAGAGCTAGCTACCATACAGCCTCCTACCAGGCTGCGGGCTCTGCTATGATGAGCTTTACGCCTATCGGATCCATACATCAACATCTTTGTGCCTTTCATGTTTATTCGTACGTCCCAATCTCGTCCCCATAGTCGAAAGTTGCTGATTGCATTGAACCAATCTGCAGCAATGACCGTTCCCGACACGTTCGCGCACATCACTTCTGTGTCTGTCGTTCGAAGGACTTCCACCAATGTATCATCTACGATTCAGATAAGGCTGATGCCCGCCTCATTGGCATCGAATATATCGTGTCTGAGAAGGTGGTGTTCCCTTTTTATTTGTCGCAGTGGTGTACTGGACTCACAAGAAATGCACAGATATTCGTTGGTCTTCCGGAGGATGAGAAGAAATACTGGCATTCGCATAAATACGAGGTCTGCACTCATGAATCAACGTGGTGATGACAGCTCTCATCACTGATCTCTCGAAATAAGTAGGTGGAAAGTGGTCTCTTGCAATTACGAGTGAAGGACCTGGTCCCTAGTGAGTACACGCTGAGAATGACATATGCCAAGAAGTTCTCTTATGACCGATCTGCACTCTAGATGCGGCCGTAGACGTTGCCGAGCAACCAGCTATGCTGGAGCTGCAGCAGACGTATGGGAAGACCATTCACACCTGGGCCTCTGACATACATCCGGACCTACCACTTGGACCGCCGAATTTAATGATGGCGTACACCCAGGATGGCCAAGGCCCTCCCCCAGATGTATTGAAAGAAAGGGACGAACACTGCGGCATGGACACGCCGAGAAAGAAGTCACTGCGTGCGGAATACCTTCCGACGTACGAGACGGTGAAAGGGTCCGACGAGTGGGAGCATACAGGCAAGGCGGTATCGTTCGAACCTGTCGAGAGAGAAATACAAAAGCAGTAACTCGAAAGGTGGTTTGATGGAAGTCCCGATGCTCCGAGCACCGACAGGACAGAGCGCTGCGTGGCGTCTGGGTTGCTGTGAGGATTACTGAATTGTACGAACGCGTATTGGGGTCATGTGAAATGCGAACTGGATTTATATTGTGTCGTGTGGACGGAGAGCAGGAGGAAAACGCGACTCCTGCTCGAGGCTGCTCGTGACGATCACTGCTCCCGCTTTGAGTGCATGCCCAGAGATGCTCGACGCGCCCGACGCGGTTTCCCGCCATCCATGTCCGCGTCTGACTTCGCCCGCCATCTCCGCCTCTTGCTCGAAAGCTCCCCCGATGCCCCGACGCTCTCAAACCTCTTGGAGGAGGTCGATGCCTTCGTGCTACACTGTTCCAGCTCTCCGGAGCCAGATACCCTGATCGCACAAGCCGAGGATGACCTGCAACGCATTCACCACGATACCATCGACCATGTCCTATTCTATCAAACCGAGATATTCCTCTCTGTCCTATTCCATTTACGACCATTGCTACCACCGTCATCACTCATTTCTACCTGGTTCGAACTGGTCTTGCGCCCCGCCCTCCGCGAGCCCAAGCTCCCGACGTCGGCGGTAAACCACGCGAAGGAGCTCATCCTCTCCGCTCTCGACCCAATACCAGCCGCCGTTGAAGGTTCATCTGAAGAGAATGAGACAGAAAGAGACAAGAGGAGGGAAAAGGTGGGAAACTTTCGAAGGCGGCTGATGGATTTGTATCTTCTAGATGCATACAACGAGAGTTCAGGAGACGACGTATTGGAGCTTGCCGAGCTGGACGAAGTCCAGCGGGAGAAGAAGGCATGCTGGAAATCCAATCTGGAAGATGTCTTGGTTCGAGTAGGGTTGCAGAGACCGCATGTATGTGTGTTTCTACTTCACGATAGGCATATCTCTCATAGTCGTTGGTGTTAGGATCTCCTCACAGAAATCTATAACTGCTTTGCTTCACCCACTACCCGTCTGCAACTGCTGATGCTGTTGCATGCCTACACATCTCAAGCCGCTTTCCCTTCTCAGGCTGCAATGATGGCGGAGCATCCTCTTATGCAGAGCTTATTGCATTGCCTTGTCTTGGATAACTCGTCCACCGTCGTTGCGATAGGCGTAACAATGGTTACAAAACTACTCCCCATATTCGCTGTCCATGCTTGTGAAAATCTCAAGCGGATTCTTCCTTGGCTATTTGTCATCCTCGCTCGCATTATATGCTGGAAGATCAGGAAAATCACCAACCTCATCGACCCTCAAGACAATGTCGAGCTGGGCTTCGATCCAGAAATCTTGCGTGACATATTCGAGGAGGAGGATCAACCTCAAGACAACATCATTGACAATCGAAACACCCTGCCCATATGCGACGATCTCGAGTGGGAGCGACTTGAGCTCGTTTTCACAGGTATCAGTGGTGCGAATCCACCACCTCACCAATTCTTCTCTTTCCTGTACTTCCTATTCCCCTGCAATGTACTACGCTTCTTGCGCTATCCTGTCTCGTATCTCACTGATAGTACGGTTGAAAGTCCGTACACCGTCAACTGGGAAGATGCGCTCGATGAGGATCTCATTCGTAGCAAAAGCGAGGTGAGTCGTAGTATTGAAGCCAGTATGCCCCTCGCGACCGGAAGCTCATGACATGAATTTGCAGCCACTGTTGCGTGGGCATGTACTACATCCACTTCTCATCTGGCGAGATGCCACAACGGAACTAGCCAAACCTGACTTCTGGGCGGAATACGACATCCCGCGCATCGTCGGCGAGTGCACCATGTTGGATGTTCGGAACGCATCTCTGGGTCTGCGCGAAGCGCAACAACTCCTCGCGTCCCTGCCATCGTCTCTCCACGTCACCTCTACCAACGAAGAATTATCCGACTCCGGGCCAAACGTCGCACTGTCGTCCTCAGCAGGAAGCTCAGGATCATCCGTCCTCGCCCACATGCCGGTCATCCAGCCAGAACACAGACCGAGAATATCGCTCCAGGACATGGTCGCCACCTCCATTGCGCTCAAGTCCGGGCTCGACATTGAGCTCGTAGACGACGTGTCGTCGTCGTCCTGGTCGCCAGAGATGTTCCAATCGTCTCGAACACGGTCGCCTTCGCGCGATAAGGTTACCACCAGCTCTCGGACAGTTACGCCGGATATCGGTACCCGTCTCTCACAGGGCACGGCGGAGATCCCGCAACATGTCGCTCAAGCCATTGCGGAGCTTCAGAGAGAGGTGCTTCTCCTGCGGAGTGAGCTCAATTTCGAGCTGTGGATGGCGAGAGAGAACGTGGTGCATATCGGGAGGTTGTATCAGGATCGGGTCGTGTCGAAGACTGCTGAAATCGAACGCCAAGGTTTGGTGGGTTTCAGTTCAAATGGCATGTTTCGGCGACACTTTGCTGACCAGCCAATCTCTGTAGCACAATAAAATGCGAGAGTACAAGTCGGAGGTTCACCGACTCCAGCGCGAGTTGAATAACCACAAAGAACAGGCGGCGACGATGAAGAGCCAGTACGGTGACTGGAACAAGAAACTGCAGGACAAGGTCCGTGAAATGCGAGCGGAAAAAGCAGCATGGTTGGCGGAGGCCACTGCCACGCGTGCTGCCAACAAGGAGGGGAAGGTCAGCTTATGGTTGTTTCATGCATGTGCCGCCGAATTGATCCTGCTTCTAGGAAACTTTTGTTGCTCAAGGCAAACTACTCGCGGACGCTTCCAATCGTGTCTTCCACCTGGAGACCAAGATCAAGGAAAACGCTCATAAAGTCGACAGACTGCATGATTATGAGCGGCAGATTGAGCAGCTGATCAAGATGCAGAGGCTTTGGTACGTCGCGTTGTGTACTCCGACATCTGTTCTCGTACTCACATGCGCCCAATGCGCAGGGAGAACGATACTCGACGGTTGAACGACCAAGATGAGTATCTCAAAGTCTTCACAAGTCAGTACCGGAAGATGGAAGTGCGATTGGAGGCGTACGAACATGCACAAGATGAAATGGAAGACGAGGCTCGGTACGTACATCTCCCTCATCAGATACTTCACATCCTCATTCAATTCATATTCAGTCGTCAACGCCAACAAGTACAATCTCTTCACGCACGACTTTCCGAAGCCCAGAAACACCTTGCCATCCGCAAACGCACACACTCGTTCGACCTCACGCAGTACCACGAGGAATCTCAGCAGATGTCCGACGCCAATCGCAGGTTGAAGGATGAGAACGACGAGCTGAGGGAAGAGGTGGTGGAGATGAAAGCGATGGTGGAGATGCTGAAGGCGCAGGTGACGGGGAACATGTCTGCGTTCTCGCCTGTGCGGTCGTCGCCGTTGATGTCTCCGAGGGTCATGACAGGGTTTCCAGTCGAGTAGTGTTCATTCGTGTATGTGCAATAGGTTGTTGTATACTATGTAACATGGGGAAGACACGTTGTATCCTGACTGAGTGCGTGCTAATGGTAGTGGCTCTGAGCCCAGGAAACACGCGCCACATGAGCGCCTACGCGTCCAATTCGCGGCAACCGCGCAATTACCTTCGACTCTTACCCTCACCATCCCTTGCTTCCTCTGCGTAGGTACTCACTCAGTACCTATCCCGAGACGCTATGTCTTCAAGATACAATGACAGACGACGCGACCGCAGTCGGGACCGAGGGGACGACTGGGACCGCGACCGAGATCGCGGAGGGCGTTCTTACCATGACCGGGACCGCGAGCCACCACCACGGCGGCGGGGTAGTCGGTCGAGGAGCCCGAGGAGGGATAGGGAGAGGGATAGACGGCCTCCTGGTGAATATTTCCTCTTGATTTTGACCGTGAAAGGCTTGTGCTGAATGTGATTCTGCGCTGTGTCTTTGTCTTAGCAGACCGCAGGGATTATGGCCGGGGCGGGGATGACAGGGATAGGGATAGCAGGAGAGACAGAGACAGCGGCAGGCGAGGCGGTAGAGACGCAGGATGGGATAGACGTGATAGAGATAGGGCCACTAAGCCAGACGAGAAACGGGATGAGAAGGAGAAAGAACCGGTCGTTGAAGCGGGAAAGCCTGGCGCGGAGGAGAGGGATAGGCGGCAGCCTGCGGTGTTCACCCAACCGCCAGAAGAATTCTCTATGGGTGATGCTGGTGAGTATTCTTAGCTGCGAATAGTGCTTTTGGGTTGCTGAATCTCATCCAGCTGCCGAAGATACCGAACCATCGCGACCGATGTCTGAAGCACCAGTGGAAGAAGGCGAAGAAGGTGAAGAGATGGAGGCTACTAACGCAGACGACGAAGCTATGATGGCCATGATGGGTATGTCTGGGTTCGGGTCAACGAAGGTACCTGTCTCTTGCTCGCAAAGTATCAAGTCGAGTAATGCTCAGTTTCATTCGTTTGCAGGGCAAGCATGTAGAAGGCAACCAAGAGGGTAGCGTTGACGTCAAGAAGATGCGAACATGGCGACAATACATGAACCGCAGAGGAGGTTTCAACAGGTGCGTCCATCAGAGCTATGCTGGTCGTGTGAGGAGTGCTAAAGCATGCGGTTTGCAGACCATTGGACAAGATCAAGTAATTTGTGTAGCGCGAAGGATCTTTGACCATCGTACGACGTCATATCACCGAGAACCCTTCCGTCTATCATTATGGAGGATACCTATGTCTCTCAGAATTGCGGTTAGAGTGTGCTCTAGCCGGTGGTTTGACCTCTACTGTCGCTGATCATGATATTTTGCAAGAGGAACAGCTACGATTCGTCTGTGTGATCCCGACTCCAGTTTTCACGCTCGTGGCACGGTGCTCAGCAGTGTGTGTGATCATGATGTCCGAATGGCATTGAATGATAAGTGGTACAACGACAAGAAAGGAGAGTCATCAGAAGAGACAAATCGTGACATGAATCGGAAAGAATAAGAGGATACTGGACACAAAGACACAGAGCGAGGGGGTGGCACTGTGATGCGATGCGAAAAGAAATGCTCTGGTGCTCTCGACACTCAAGAAGCGGAGGAAGTGTGGAAGGGATCAGAAACCGTGGATCTTGATTGTGGCCTTGGGGATGCCTTCTTCGACCAAGAACGTAGAGATCTTAATGCGCTGATCACCCTGGAGTTGGATGACTTGTCCAGCCTCTTCGTCGTCAACAAGGTTGCCGTTGCATGCGAATTCCTGAGAAAGTGAGAGAATAAAAGAGTCAAAAGACGTCAGTATGACTCCAGAGCAGCCACTCGACGGTCGCAAGAGAGTCTAACCTTCTTGAAGGCCTTCAAGAGTTTCCTAGCATCGTATTCTGTAGTGTTGGAGTCAGCGATGTGTAAACAAACATTTCGCGGGAGCGCTAGGACGGACCTTTGGGTAGCCCCTGCAAAGTGGTGAGGGTCTTACGACCGTTCCTCTGCTGAATACGGATATGAATGTAATCTTGCTGAGAGCCGACGCTGTCGTTCTGTGCGAGCGGGTCACCCTCGTCTGCGAAGGGATCTGTGCGGAGGGGCGCGAGTGAGCGGGATGGAATCGATAAGGGCAGCCGGCCGAAAACAGCGAAGAGGGGACTGACCGAAAGCGGTGAGGTTCTGCACGTTCATGCGACGAGCTGAGAGCGTAAATAAAGGGAAGTTGAGAGAGACTGAGTGGGGGTTTGGAGGGAGGAAAGAGAGAGGAAGGAGATGGTTGGATTGGAAGGAGGCTGTAGAGAGCGACAGAACCGCGCCGGGGCCGTTATATACACCAGCTGGTTAGGTAAGCGGTGACCCAACGGCGTTTCCCCCTCATCCCAGACCACCATCGGCTCATCTCACTGCCCTGTTCTCTCGACTGGTCCTGACTCAGTTTGCGTGCATCGCGCAGCCATGGTCGAGCCCACGAAGCGCAAAAAGCCCCCGACATTCCAGCATCTTCCTCTCAACCGAGGTATGTTTCATTTTCAATTGTCCACGCGAAGATGTGCAATTCTGACCGTCTTCTCAGCAAAAAAGTTGAAGCAGTCTTGGGTACAGGTCCAGAAAGTGAGAAGTCAATGGAAGGCCCAGAAGCGGAAAGAAGGGATTCCCCCGTCGCGTTCAGCATTGGCCAAGCATGCCGATGAAACAAAACAACCTTCAGAAGAGGATGAGGATGAGGAAATGGGCCGAGACGAAGATGAAGGAGGGCTGAGTGTGCAGAAAGAGAAAGAGAGCGGAGATAAGGAAGAAGAAACAGAGTCAAGCGAAGAAGATGAAGAAGACCTTCCGCCGCCTTCGATCAAGGCCTCTTCAAAGGGGAAGACAACTCTCAAACGCGGAGAGCCTGTGGCAAGGGGTCGCGGACGTGGGCGAGGGCGAGGTGGATCTCTCCAAATCGACCGAAAAAGACCTGCAAAAGACGGTGAAAATGAGGAAGAACAGCCTACGCTTCGAGAGCTTCAAAACAAAGCTTATTCCCGCACATCGCTGCATAACTTCAAATCAAAACGCGGTAGAGGCGGTAGTCACGGTTGCGACGCAAGAAGCGAGAGAGGGCAAAGAGGGCGTGGAGGCAGAGGTCAGCCGGATATGCGCCTTCGAATGAACGCCATGCTTGAGCAGATCAAGAGGGATGCGGTTTAGTCTCAAGCATACTGTACAACACATACCCTACCAGCGAAGGATGCATCACGCCGCCTTGTTCTCCTTATCATCAGAACCGTCCTCATCCACGACCATCCCATCGCTGCTTGGTGCAGACTCTCCGCCACCAGCCTCACCCTCGCCCTCGTTCTCGCCGCCGCTTGCCTGTTCTTCCGTCTCTCCTTTTGTAAAGCGATCTCCCAGACTCTTGTATTCCGGCTTTGTTGTATCAGCCACAGTGGTTGTCGCCGTGAGAGCTTGTGGGTGGTCGCTCAGATGTCCTGGACTAGGGTCGTCCAATTCATCCACCAAACCGATCACTTTCAGGTCGGCTCCTTCTGCGCCTGCGTGTGGCGAAGTTGTCATGCTGCCTCCGGCACCGACTGCAGTTAGGGCCAGCGGAGATGGCGGTGGACTGCGAGATTGGGACCGGCGAGCGTCGCCATGGAGGAAGGGGATGGGAGAGAATAGTGGTGTGGATGGGGCGGAGAGGGCAGCGCTGCTCACGATGCTGGAACCCACGCCTGGGAGGGTGATTGACTTGGAGGAAGATGCAGGGAACGCGTCCCATGTCGATGTTACGAGGAGGGCCTTGTCAACGGCTCGTAGGTACTTGCCCGGATATTTGTAGTGTCTTTTTGGCTCGAGGCATAGCTCGCATACCCTTTGAATCGTGAAGGGTGCCCTGTCCGTGATTCGTAAACATAGGGCACACAAATTCCAAGTTGTACAACGTACCCCTCGAAATCGTCCAATTGCTTGAATATGATGTCCTTCATTTCCTTCGCCTCCTCCGGTGTTAGAGTATGCTTCGGTGCTTCGTTCGGATTGTCCTGTAACCGTATACGAGGCGCAAAGGGTGGAAGCTTGATTCCCCCAAGAGGTAGATGTTTAGGCAGCCCCAATGACGCTGCCTGAATGACCGTGGTCTCATCTGGTGGAGGGTTGTCTAGATAGAGCGAAACGTTCTGTACGAACTCATATTCAGTGAGAGTTGGAACGTGGCGACTATAATTCGCACCTGATCAAGCTTGTGTTTGATAACATCGCGAACGAGGTTCCATTCTATGCTTGAAAAACACGAGATAAATCGTCCGAACGCGTGCGTTCAGCACATGCACGTACTCGACTTGGTCTGAGGCTGCTATTCGCTCAAGGAGCTCGTTGTGTTCTGCCAACTCAATAAGAGTTATTTTCGCGGTCCATATACATCATAGATTGAATCATACCTGGTTTCCACTCAAAAGAATCGGACATGAATGCAACGCGCGGTGGAGGTGCGTTGTGGAAGTGAGTAAGTTCGTTGGCGCCTCTTGCTGAGCCTTCCTCGAATTTGGGCGCGTTCTCTTGGCAATCACCTACTCACTCTCCAACAGACCTCTCACATCACAAACTTGGTCAAGAACGATCACGCTCCTCGGCGACGTGCTTATAGGGTCGCCATTATGTACGAAGGCAGAGATGTCTGCTCCACAGCAACAGCAAACTGCGCAAGGGCCAAGCTCTTCTTTTGGCGCCATGGGCTGTGGCCTTCCAAGCTTTCAACCCGAGGTCTTTATAAGAAGACCACTGTCGTCTCGCAACATACCTCCTTCTGTATAAAAACGATCAAGACCAGAAAACGATGACCCACGAATCCGCGAAGACACAGGCAGATTCAGAGTCGCATCCGCTGCACCCAATCGGTCGCGGCAGCACAGCCGATCAAATGACGTCCATTCTGCTGCCGCCTAAGCCCACTCCCTCCTCTCTTCCTTCCCCCTCAAACCACCAACTTCCCAGTGGTCGTGTGCCACTTTCGTTCGGTCCCAACATGGGACGTTCTTCACCGATGTCTGCGCAACAGCGGAGGAAGATGCTGTGGAAACTGGTCAGGTCGTATGCGCCCGATTGGTGAGTTCGTAGCTATGTTTTGGTTCGGATTTAAAAGTTGCTCACGCTGGCGGCGGTATTCATAGGATCGTCACTATTGCCTTGATGTGAGTCCCTGTTACTGCATTCCATTGAATGTATGACAGATGAATCTGTCCAGTGCGATATTCGGAGCGTTGGAGAATGTGCCGGGATTCAAGAGGGAGTTCTCGTTGTCAGATACGTCACTGCGTCATCCGTAAGTACTGTACAGTTCGGTCCTCTGACGATCCCTGATCTTCGTCGACCTCTTTGTACCCTCACGTATCGCATGCGACAGCTTTGCCGTACACGAACGTGTACCTGTACGTCGCACTTTCTCTCGATAACCAAACCTCCGATACTCACCCCGACTTGTTTGATCGTCCTGGACAGAATTGGGCCTTGTATGTTATCGCTGTGGTTGCGCCCGTTGTTCTACAAGGGGCAGTCAACCTTCTGACCGTACGACAATGGTGGGACCTTCATACGAGTCTTCTAGGCTGTGAGTGCGCCACATATAACATACGGACGAATCTCCGGCTGAAAGTACCCATTTTTAGTGCTGCTTGGGTTGTCACTCACTGGGTCTGTGACACAAGCCGTGAAGATTACTGTTGGAAGACCTCGTCCAGGTACTGTCGATGATCTGGGTGTTATTTCTGTTATCCTGCTGAACAGCCTTTTGTTCTAGACGTCATTTCAAGATGTATACCACCCGCGGGGGCCGTCGACCCGCCGTTCGGTCTGTCCAGTGTCGATATCTGTACCCACGCAGCAGATGCTATCTTGCATGATGGATGGCGCAGTTTCCCAAGCGGACACTCTAGCTGTGAGTGATCGTCGTCCACCGAAATGATGACTACATGAACTGAATTGGAATACGATAGTATCTTTCGCTGGACTAGGCTTCTTGTCGTTCTATCTCGCGGGCAAACTGCATCTGTTTGATACACGCGGTCATGCGGTATGATTTTAGTGTTGCCAAGTTTTGCCCATCGACTCACTGCCCACATCTAGCACAAAGCTTGGATCGCTATCGCGCCTTTAGCGGGCGCAGCTCTTGTAGCCATATCTCGTACCATGGACTATCGCCGTAAATCACCCTTACACGTTCTTTCATGTTACATTTATGGTGCTGATGTGTTCATACTCGGACAGATCACTGGCAAGATGTCACGGCTGGAGCTCTCCTGGGCTTCGTCCTGTCTTACTTCTCCTACCGACAATACTACCCCTCCCTGGCATCACGTTATTCCCACAGACCCTACTTCCCTCGAAACAGCAGAGAACCACAAGATAGCATGTCTCTCCCACTGCATAGGAACACCGATAGCAACGGTGGCGACCCCTACGATGCTCCTACTGCGCATGCAGGTTATGGAGGAAGTTACAGAGATACGTTCCTACACGATCACGAAGATCAGGCTGATACCGAGGGTGTACCGTCGGTGAAGTTGCCAAAGGACGAAAGCCCTCATGCAGAGGATGTTTGGAGAGACGATGGACATGATCCAAGGACTAGTACGCTTTGATTCTGAACGATATATCATGATATCCTACTACTTATCACACACGACTTCTAACTTATGTTTCGTACATTACTACCACTACCCAAATGACGATACCGAAGCGATACAGCTTCGAGCCTTCACGCTTCACGCTTGCATTTCTTGATTGCAGGCTCGTTCCCATCTGGGCGAGGTTCAGTGAGCGGTTTGGGATCGCATTCGGCTTTTCTGCATCACGACTTGTACTTGCTACCAGCTAATGCTGTAAGATGGCCAGAATTCCTGGCTGTCGATTCTTCTTGAAGTTCGCTGCCAACATGCCAAGCGAGCGCGCGCAACAGGCGTCTACTGCGCGTCTGTAACTTCCCAAAGCGGACGGAGGCCAAACAGTCGGCAACACGCGGGTGGCAACTGTACAGTTCTAAACCTTGCTCGCAGCTGCATACCACCAACCGCCGGCGCAACCACAAAAGTCCCAAGTCAAGATGGAGAACGATCAGGTATGTGCACTTTGCTTCTATGACACTCTGAATGCAGTTCTGACCGAGATTTGTGCTCTTAGGGTGTCCTCGTCGACCTTTACGTCCCCCGCAAATGCGCGGCTACCAGTACGTCTCGAGAGTTTTTGGGAAAGAGTTGAGAAGGCAGAGGAGTTGACGTATGTTTTTGCCTTCCACAGACCGATTGATCACCTCCAAGGATCACGCATCGGTCCAACTCAGCGTCGCCGACGTTGATGCCAACGGCCGTGCTCTGAGCACCTCCACTTCATTCGCCCTCTCCGGCCAGGTCCGCGCACAGGGCGAGAGCGACGACTCCTTGAACCGACTGGCAACCAAGGCTGGCTGTGAGTTTTCTCTCCCTCTTCTTTGGCCTCTGGTAGAATTCGAAGCTGAGATCGGCTTGCTATCTTCGCAGTGCTCCGGAACGTCTGGTCATACCAAAAATGATCGTGTAGTCTGACGATTCACCACTGTTGTTATCGCATCTGTATCTCTGCATTCCCATTTCCCTCTCTGGCACGCTCCGAATGACTACATGACTCTTTGGAGGACCAACCTATCTTTGGAGTGCGATGTGTGAACCTTTGCATCGGTTTGGACTCTCGAATTCGGGGACGGCTTGGCAGAGATCTGTGAGCTGCATGCATCGGAGGAATCTGCAGGTCTATCCACAGCGTATCCTTCTCTTCTCCAGAGCAGCATCAGCTTGAACGACCCAGAACATGTGAATTCCTGTCAAGCCAAGATCTTCGCGATAAGACGCGGTAAAAGAGGCGCCCCCGCGTAAGGGCCAATGACGCATTTGGGCTTGTCGCCTGTGTCTCCATCCGCCCAGTTTCGCAGCTGCACAGTCACTCTCAGCTCTCATCAATATCACTCTTCCACACCTTTCCATCCGCAGCGCCAGCAGCAGGAACATTCTACTACGGCTGCGATCCACGACATCGCCGTTTGCAACATAAAGCCTATGTGCTCATGACCTGCCGGTCAGACTCCCCACCAGGCTCCGGGAACCTTGCCCTCTCCACCGTTTCTGTACGTGCCATTCTATTTCTGGTTTCTTTGAAATCTTCCTGAAGCTCATTCTACTGTTATCTCTTCTGCATTCTCTAATAGGTTGACGATATGGTTGAAATCAAGAGCGAGAGGCAGTCGCCTCGTGCGGGGCCGTCAAGGCTTCCGTCGGACGAAGATGAGGGCAAATTGAGACTTATCTACAGCAAGTCAAAGGTATATGTCAATCCAACAGCATATGCTAGAGACAATATACCAGGTTTCGTCGCTCTTGTGAAGAGGGTAAGCTCCCTGCATGCTTTAGACCACGACTCTTATTGATTTCGTACACACAGGAGGCAGCCACTCCTAGCTATCTCCTTGCGTGGATTCCAGAGACGCTGTTGAACGAGAAAGGGCAGAACGAATGGGACAAGTTTGTGAAGATTGAAGAGAAGCCCATTGACACTGACGAGGACGATGGTGCGTGCTCCACACCAGAGGTTTCCTGTCCTCATACTCACTGCGTAGTACAGATGCTGTCCTGATTGAGCTGCCCATGGCAAGACCGGAATCTTACGCTTTCTCTGTCCCGGTTTCTTCTATTTATTCTCTTATTGTTCGCCAACCTTCCTTGTCGTCTTGGTGTAAGTCCTACTTCGATCCTAGTGTGCGCTCTTGTAACGTGTTTTACTTGTATAGACGGCTCCATCACCATCAACCTCCTCAGCGGCTCACCTCTCCCGACGTTACACTTTCACGACGACGAATCGCGTTCTTTCACGGTGCCTCCCCAGAAGCCTTCGCCGGTTGAGACGAATCACAGCACCTACCCTCCTCCACAAACGCCGTCAACGCCCAAGTCCGGCATCTCATGGGGTGGCGAAGACTTGCTTTCTCGTCTAAAGAGCTACTCCTACATCATGCGTTCGAACTTGCAACCGACCCTCTTCCTAGTCGACCCCTCACGCGAAGACGTTGAAACACACTCCACTCAGATCTTCGCGGACGACGCAATAGACGACATCCTCGGCCAATCATCTTACGCGAACTCACACTCGCCTATCCCCGCTCACAGGAGGCCGCGCCCGTTATCGTCGTCAAACAACAATCCCTACTCCTCCCGGTCGTCTATTCTGCATCGCTCTTTGCAACCCCCGCCTTCCTCTTCGTCTGCCTCGCCGTCCCAGGCCCGCATGGCCCTGCTCCAGTCGTTCTCGCACATCACCCGCCATGCGGCACACGCGGCACAGCACATCTTGTCGCATCCCCTAGCCAAGCCCATCGTCCCGCACCTGCCCGATCCCGTCAAGAGCCTCGTCAATGTGAACGGAGACCTGGAGTGGGGGAGCTGGGTAGAGAAAGGCGGTGTCGGCGAGTTTGAGAGTGCGCGAGGGTATCTGGCGAGGTGGGCGAGGATCGTGGCGGAGGAAGGGGAAAGGTCGAGGAGGCGGGAAGCGGAGACATTGCCGGCGTCGGCGTCGGAGCTGCCATCGGAGGAGTCGGCGTTAGGTGTGTTCGAGTTGTTGCAGTCGACGTCGAATCTGCCTACGCCGAAGCCGACGAGGGATCCGGAGCACCCTGTGACGGAGGAGGACTGGCAAAACTGGTTCGAGCCGGATGGGAAACCGAAGATTCTGCTGGAGGAGTTTAAGAGGGAGGCGTTCAGGCGAGGGATCAGCCCAGAGGGGACTCTGAGGAAGAAGGTTTGGCCGTTTATACTCGGTGTGCATGAGTGGGACGTTACGGAAGAAGAGAGGCAGACGGCATGGGAGGAGAAGCGGTGAGTTCATTATCCGATCGAGTACGAAACATACTGATTGCTTGTGAAGACGTCTGTATCATTCATTCAAAGACGAATGGTGGGGCGTTCCAGAAGTGTTCGATCGTCAAGATGTTATCGAGGTGCATATCCCCGAAGACTTGCGTACCTTAACCCGACATACTCATCGCCGTTCTTCACAGGAACGACATCGAATAGACGTGGACTGCCGCCGTACCGACCGTACGCAGCCTCTCTTCGCATCTACCACCCCCACTTCTGAAGACTCCGAAGACGAGAAAGGCATGCACATGCGCTACTCCACCATCTCTCCACAGTTCGGAGACATCGGTGCTCAGGCACCGACGAACGAACATATTGAGAGGTTGGGAGCGACCTTGCTCACTTATAATTTCTATGAGAAGGAGCTGGGTATGTGACTTCAAGCGCTTTTGTTCATGTGGATGACGTTGATTTTGGTTCTGAACAGGATACGTGCAAGGCATGTCGGACCTCTGTGCTCCAATATACGTCGTCATGGGTGCCGACGAGGAGTTGACGTTCTGGTGTTTCGTCGAAGTGATGAACCGTATGGTAAATGATCTTCTCTAAGCGTCTGGTATCATTTGCTGAAGGAAGATTATGCAGAAACAGAACTTTTTGCGAGACCAGAGCGGAATGAAAAAGCAACTCTCCACGTTGCAACAGCTCATCAGCGTCATGGACCCTGAGCTGTATCGCCACTTGGAGAAGACGGACGGTCTCAATTTGTTCTTCTGCTTCAGGTATGTCAGCTAGATCCCTACTCGCGATTGCCTTCCTGATATCACGCCGTGCAGATGGATTCTCATCACGTTCAAACGCGAATTCCCATTCGAAGATGTGTTGCGGTTGTGGGAGGTCCTGTGGACCAACTATTACAGCCATTCTTTCGTCCTGTTTGTTGCTCTGGCTGTTCTGGAGTCGCACCGAGATGTCATTCTTCGATACTTGGTGGAGGTGAGTAGGCGTACTGTGATTTGCTGTCCTTCCTGTGCTTACTCGGTTCTATTCAGTTTGACGAGATCCTGAAAGTAAACAACCCCCTCTGCCCTCCACATTCAACTCGCTGACAATCTTTATTGACAGTACTGCAACGAGCTCAGCATGACGATCGAACTCGACACCACCCTCGCCCAAGCCGAAGTCCTTTTCCTCTCCTTCGCCCAACTCGCTGCTGATATCGATCGGCGTCGCGCGGAAGAGGGCGTCGAGTCCTCAAACGATTTGCGCAAACGGCACGGGTCCGGGAGCAGTAGCAGCAGTGGAGATGCGCCAGTGACGACGGCGGTGGAACTGCAGGGCGCGGCGAAGGCGTTGCCCAGTCGACTCACATTGAGTGACGACCTGACGGACTTGTTGAGATGTGAATAGGACGATGTGCCGCGTTTGGACGGGTTGGATTGATTTTCATGACTTGCGTTTTCGTGCCCTACTCTGGGCTCCCTTCATCTCTTTGTAGCATTCTGGCTCTGTTCTTCTTTGCTCTTTGTATAGTGCACGCATACACACACACACACACAACTCACTGACATAACGACTGTATCATACATTGACGATTTCGTATACACATGCACATACGATGATAGCCTTCTGGAAGTCACTATTGCTTGTTCGAGGCGCAATTCCGCTGTGTTCGAGCTTGGCTCCACATCCTTGCGATTGCCGCTCCAACTGCCGTAAGTTTATTGAACACCAAAGGCCCGGATTGAACCAGAAAGACGATAGTCGGCCTCGTGTCTTGGTTCTGTGACGAGCATGCCAGTGGTTCTGCTCATGCGTGAAAGCTCACATGTTAGTGCAGAGTAAGAAGGAGGCTGGTTCATTTGTGTTCAATGGCATATACAATCGCTCAAAGCATTTCTCTTGAGCACGTCATGTCGTGGTACTCGAGGCCTTGCAATACGACGCAAGCAAGTTCTTTGAGAGATGTGGGCGCCAGTGTATGCTCTTTGCCGAGATGACATCAGAGTCAAAGTCTCCCGCCCTCCGTACACGTACAACGACATCCCTCAACGGGGACCTTTCCTTTCTTTCTGAACCCTGACCACACACCTCCTCCGAAATATAAATCCACCATGCTGACCACGATGGCCCCGCCAACCGCGGTGCCGTCGTGGACGCGATGAACCAGCACGACCTCATACACATGGCTCAACGCACCATCCTGCGCTCGTACGCGCGGCGGGACCTCGACAACCCCGCCGAGGCCCTCCCCAACTCGATCTTGTTCGCGCATACGGGGACGACGTTGACGATATACGATGCGTATCCGAAGAGCACGTTCCATTTCCTCGTTCTGCCGCGCCTGAAGGCGGTCGCTACCTCTCAAGACGGAGACAAGAAAGAGAAAGAGAAAGAGATCGTGGACGCGATGGGATTGGGATTGAAGGAGGGCGATTTGAAGAGTTTGAAGAGGTTGTTGAGGAAGGGGAAGGAGAAGGCGAGGAAGATCTTGGAGCCGATGCAGGAGGCGGCGCAGGCATGCGTGAAGGAGATCGAGGAGGAGATGATACGGATGTACGGGTTCAAGTGGGATATTTGGATTGGGTTCCACCCTGTGCCGTCCATGGAGTACGTTCCGACGCGTCTTTCTACTATCGCTTTAGTGTTAACTCATGTTTTGAGTACGCCCAGACATCTTCACTTGCATATCATATCTGCAGACTTGTGCTCGACGGCCCTGAAGAACAAGAAGCATTACAATTCATTTCATCCGAAGCACGGGTTCTTCCTGGATCTCTCGGAGGTACTGGAATGGCTCGATGCTGAACAGACGTTCTTTGAGATGGTTCGTTCCATGTCATCCATCCGTCTGCATGAAGATACTGACGAAAGATCTTCATACCCGCAGAAAGCCCAGCTCAACCCAGCCGAATACGAGCCCTTCCTCAAAGAAGACCTCGTCTGTTTCAAATGCCACAAACTGTTCAAGAATATCCCCAAGCTCAAGGAGCACCTCCAGGAGGAGTTCGACGCGTTGATCAAGCGCGAGAAAGCCAAACAGGAACGACTGGCCAAGCAGAAGCGCAAGCGAGAGGAGAAGGAGAGGAACGAACGCGAAGGGAGTGCGAGTACCGCGACGAGCGTCGCGGCGTCCACGCCGAAAGATGCGGAAGATATCGAGGCCGTGCCAGAGAAGAAACGGAAGGGTTAGAGTATTCAGTTTCTACACGTAGAGGGACTCCGATTAGTCCACTTCTTGCACCCCGATGGTAGAAGCCCATGGCTTGACTGATAACATCTTGGATCTGTGTACATATCGTACCGACAGCTGTAGTATACACCGGGGTAATACATCTTTCTTGGTGGTAACATTCGTAAAGTCTGGGGGATCTCAACATTAGGGTCCTTCTGCATCTCAAACGTCCTTGGCAAATTTGAATAGACACCTGCGGGCATCACTTGCGGACGAATCAAGCAGTTGGAGTCGTGGCTTTCTTGGCCTTCCTATGCTCGTCACGAGAACGTTCGCTAGCCTCGCGGATAGCCCAGGTAAGCTGGTACGATCGGCAAGCGTCTGAGACACAGAAAGAAAAAAAAGATGGTCACGGTCAGTTCAAGTCCATACCCTTCGGTCATGGGGGGTAGAGAATGCGGGAGGAGAAGTCGGGGGAGCGTGATTGTTTCAGGATCGCGTACCTTCATACGAACAAAGAATTTGAGCAGTGTCCGGGTCTTCCTCGATATCTTCGATATTGTCGATCCACACCGAGATCTAATTTGTCAAAGGGCGGGATGATATCGTTCGTTAGCACTGGGCAGCTCCAACGAAATGAAAGAAAGTGTGATGGGGTAGGTGTTGACTCCGTACCTCGGAGAAGAAGGGATCGTCGTCAGGGAACTTGTGCACTTCCTCGTGATCATTGCCCGGTTTGCGGACATAGAGTACGGGCTGCACATAAGGGTTCACGAGCCTGTGATTGATTTCGTCAGCGAATGTGCGTCACTATCTCAGGGCACGGCGTACTTGAGCTGGTAGCCGTCTGCGTACACCTCGAGCTCGCAGCTGTAATCGTGGCCTTGGAGGGCAACAACGTGGATGAAATTACCGACGGCCCCACTTTCGTATTTCCTGCAACATCGGATCAGAGAGCATGAGCGATGCAGATGTTCATGAAGTCATGCGGACGCACCAAGTTGCAGAGGTGACTCTGGGGATCCTGTCCTCAGGAGGAATCGCAGTCTCGTCCACATTCAACTTGGAGAGGTGGCCTGCATTCTCATCCCACTCCAATGAGTGTGCCACAACGGTGGAGATGTCAACTTCGCCGCCGAAGTAGCGAGACAGATCGCAAAAGTGGGTCCCTTGTTCGATGATAGGTCCGGCACTAGAGCATAACGGGCAAGTGGGGAACGCGAAGAAAAAAAAACAAACACAAAAAGACGTCACGTCAGTCGATCAACTCGGAGTTGACGAGGAGAGGTGTGAACGTGCTGACCTCTTGGATTTGTTCCACCAATCTGGCTTTGCGATGGCCTCGTATGCGCATGCGTATCGGGCGATCGTGGTCATGACGGTCAAATTGTTTTCGTCGATTATTTGCTTCATCATCTGTACTGCCTTGAGATACCGCAGCATATACCTGCATTATCGCACCCGCGAAAAGCCCAGCCAATCAACACCAAACGCCGCGCAATCTAACACGATGACCCAGGAATAGCTCACCCTACGGAACATATCGTCGCATTATCATTGATAGTCTTGGCAACTTTGAATCCTTCCTCAATCTCGTTGGACGGTCCGGTGGCGACTGGTTTTTCCACGAACAAGGCGATTCCGGGGAAGTGCTTGAGGATCTGGAGCTCAATGTCCCTCCCAGGCTGAGTCGTGCCACGGTACATAGGGGGACTGCCAATGACGAAGGCACGCGGGGTGTCCTTCTTGCTGAGGTTCTTCACGAAGTCGTCCAACGTGCGGAAGACTCTCGTGTTCTCGTACGCGGAACGCACGAACGTCTCGCATTTTTTGGCTAACACGGCGGTGGCTCTGTCCACCGCGGGGTCGATCAACGCGACTACCTTGAGACGCGGTCCGAGCTTGCTGCGAGGTTGTAAATAGATTGGAAAAAATCGTCAGTCGGTCACAGTCTTGCATTAAATGCAAAAAATTGTACGCACTGTTCGAATCGGAAGGAATGGTTCCATGGACCCTCGTCAGATCCTGCTCGCCGATGATTGGACGTTGAGTATATGCGCCTAGATCCGAGTCGGAGACTGATACGCACCAAACATGATGTTACCCGCGCCGACGAAGACGACATTGAAGTCATCTGAGCCAGATGAATGCGATACTCTGTGTGGCATGAGACGGTCAGTAGATTGGCCAGATATGAAGCACGAACGAGCAAAGTCATGGCAACAGGGGGTACAAAGGAATAGGTTTTGTAGTGTGAATGCACAGGAGGAGAAGAGGAGAATGACGGTGGTGGCTCGGGAATAGACGAAACACTAAACTTGTCCATGGGAACCAGCTTAGAGGGGTCGATCGAAGGCCTGCGCGAGGATAGCTCGGAGGCACGCCTGGAGCCCACACCGGTCATTGGGCCATCGAGGGCCGAGGGTCGGCGGCTTGCCATTGTGTGAGACGATGAGGACGTGTGTTTGACAGCGATGGCAGATGGGGGAGCGACGAGCACAGGCGTTGCGGAGTATCAGGAGATGGGAGGAGAGAGAGAGAGAAGGTGGTGGGCTTCGAACTGGGGAAGGAGAGGCTTAAATTGAGGCAGAGACTGGCGAGTTCGCCGTCTTGGAGCATCATCGAGAAAAGATATAGAACATCCGCAACACGACGCGTGACGACAGACGAGTTGGAGGGTGCATTCTTTTGATATGACGAAGGAGGACATGTTGAGCTCGATGCAGCAGCGCAGAGCAGAAGAAAAGAAAACATATCGATGTCTTCGCCGGCCCCGCACCCCGCGACCCGCCCAGCCCTGCTTTATCGTTTACGCGAGCCGTCATCGTCCGTCGCTGGCAATCTGGGGTACCCGATCACATCATCCGTACATAACATCCTCCTCGGTGTCAGTAGCAGCTCATTGAAGTCAGTACGCACCTTTGACATCCCACCCCGACGCGTGTTGTAGTCAACAAATCGTACGAACTTGATTAAACGTGCAGGGGCAGAGTACAGAACAAAAGTGCTTAAATCCGGAGTGCTGGTGCTGAAGGGTATTCCATATGCAAAATGAAGTGATGTCGAGGTGTAGAATGGAGATGCAGGGTGAATCGAGGTCGTGGAACGCGAAGGGCAAAGGACAAATGGGCAAAGAGACGACCAGGTCACGACGTGGCGTGTTTCCTCTCCTCTAGCTCGCGCTGCTTCCGCTCTGCTGCCTCCAGTCTCTCCGTCATCGCTCGCAGCTGCTCCTTCAACGTCTCGTTCTCCTGGGATAGCTTCAATACGTTGCTTGCACGCTTCTGAACTTTGTTGTGCCTGCGGATAGAATCCAATCATCAATCATCGGCCCTTCCAGCATCAGAGGAGCACCACGGTCGCGTAGCAGTCGCTGTGGTGGCTGCTGGCCAGCCTCGCAGCTGCGATCTCACAAGCGATGGTGATGCAAACGAGGGCACTCACTCTTGTTCCGCTGCCTTGCTCGCCGCCATCTCCGCGAATATGGAATCGAAAGTCATTGTGAGATCCAGCTCTGACTGTGGCAGATCCAAATCCGGGAGCTTGGGCTCAGGGAGGGGCGCAGAGTGGGGAGGTTCGGCGGCGGCCTGATGCTCCCTGCCGTACGACTCGCTGAGGACGTGACAGGAAAGGGTGTCAGGGCGCAACGCGGGGCGACGACACGGGGGACGTGTCACTCACCCCGACCGCGTATACTGGAGTTCTGTGGAAGTTCTAGCCTCGCTTGCACTCATGAGGGACGTGGCCGACTGCACGGGGAAGAAAGTGGTAGAAGTAGGAAAGATAAGAAGGAGAGTTGAGGGCTCAGCGCGACGCCGAGAGGATCATGCACGATGGTTGCGAGCTGAATGTGTTGTGTTGGGACACGGGTAAGTGGCAGTCTCTGTGCGGCGCCGCCTATCGAGCGACAATCTCAACTGACGATCGGTCCTGTCCTGGGGTTAGGGTTCCCAAATACACTGTCACACCCCGGCGTCTACGGTCCCGATTCCTCCACTCTTCACCTTTCCCGATCTGGACGCGACGCGGGAACGGCGCTAGAAAAACAAGACTGTCTGAGTGCGGCACCTGAAAATGTGGAGGGTCTCTATTTGATACCGCTGCCGTGTAATTTGTCCTCGTGTGGATAAAGGCGGAGCTTTTTTTCTTGCATAGCCTCTCCGTGCTGATTATCAAGCCGCATTTCTGGGTGCAAAATCATCCATGGTCACCGAAATTAAACACCCTTTCGGTCTGTCATCTGGCCACCTGGCGGTACCGCGGGCAAACAAATCTTTAGGACCGATCGCGGTTTGGTTCATAGCTGTGGCGTCCAATTTGGCCTCATGTTTGCGCCCCCTATTATCTGCCTCCCAGTTCTTGTTGCCACCAAGAACGCGGTTCGGTCTCCCTACTCGACACGACTGCTATGTACAGTCTGTCTGAACCACACCACGCTCGACGTCGCCCCCAAGACTCCTCTGACATGGAAGCCGTTCAGTACGACACCCTGACTCAAGACCACCAGTACTCAATGCTACAGACGCGATCGCATCTCGTCGACGACCACTCTTTGCATCTCGATCTCCATGGCCACATGTCGACTTACCTCGCGACGCCCAACCCATACCTCCACGACCCGTACGCCACTCAAAGCTCAGCGATCAACACCCAGCACATCTACGATGGCGCTTTGAACGATCCGTACATCGGGTCTCAAAGCGAAGCTTGGCCAAACTACATGTTCAGCCATACCGTCCCTGGCACGACCGCCACATACGCGCAGCAACAACACCCTCCGCAGCCTATCCACCACTATTCTCCGCCATCTTCTGCTGGTCACTATGGCACATCATCTCTCAGCTACGCGACCAGCAAGCCAGTTCTCAGTCGCCACTCGTCCCAACGGTCGTGGCATTCAGACCGCGGTGACACCACTCATGCTGATGGCAACCAGCGTCCCTCGACTGGCGTGCACACGACGCCGCTTAACACGGTCCCCATGCTTCCAATTCTCGTCGGATCTACCCAGTCACCGAGCGGTGTATCCACAGCTCGTGCAGATGTAAGTGTCGTACTCTCAAAGATCCGGTCATGTTCTGACATCACTCTCGCCACACAGAACAAGGATGCCCTCCCGGTACCCGAGCAGCCTGATCCCTTCGCGGCAAGGTTCCTGAAGGAGCAACTCGGCGACGAGAAGTGGGACATCTTTACGTCTCGTCTCGCTGAAAATCGCAAGAACGGCTCACGCTCGAGGATGAAGGTCGCGCTCACTGCTGCTCTCGAGTCCGGGAACACAGAGTTCACCGACTTTGGTGGCGCGTCTGCTATCGACTTCTTGGTCAAGGTTGAGGTCGTCAAAGGCGTTCTGAGAGCCTTCGTACCGTACGCATTTGTGCTGCTGCTGAGGCAACAAGAGTCATCATGCTGACGTTAATTCCGTGCAGACATCCGTACAACCCCCAGAAGTCAATGTCTCATCCGTACACCACCTCACCCAAAGGCCATGTCGTTGTCTCTCGGTCCTCTGTTCTCACCTTGTCTGGATGGTCAAACACGCAATTCGCGTATTGGGCTCGCAGGGCGGAGGGTGTTTCGGTACTGTGTAACCGAGACCGCCGCCTCCGCACTGTGGCGAAGGCTCTTGAGCGTCGCCTCAGAGAAGTCGGCATCTTCGAAAGTTCCCCCCTCTTCCCCGACTCACCGGCCCAAGAATTCTCGTTCGACCTGAAGTCCGCATCGCCCCGGTCCTCCGTCGCTACACCACGATCGGACCCAGGGGCTGTGGCGAAGGACGAACCTATCGATGAGAAGCTTGCCATCGACGAAATCGAGATCATGGACCCGGAAAGATGGGTCAAGACCTTCGTCACGGGGAAAGGTCTCGATGTCATCATCGACGAGGTCAAGAAGCGGTGTGGCGTGAGCCAGTTCTTGAGGGGCAAGCATTCCAGCTTGGATCCCTTCGGTGCTTCGTTGGACGGGGACGACTCACCGAGTGCTCCCGCCGTGCGGGGAGAGACGTCTCAGGTCTTCATGCCCACCTTCCAAGCGGAGTCGTACGTGCATGAGTCCCCCACAGAGCAAGTCAAGGACGAGATGGGCTCGCCCACTGCTTTCAATGACCCTTCCTCCGAGGTTACAGGCTCCAAACGGAAGGCGTCGATTGACATTCGCCGTGCTCACGACGACGCTTCTCCTATGGCGCAAGAGGCTTCACAAGACTTCCTTGTGCCGTCTACTTCGTTCACCATCTCTCAGTCCCCGATATCTCCAATCTCACCACTGTCTCCTAATTCCACTATCTCGATGTCCACTGGTTCTTCGTCATCTTCAGTACCCAACGCCAACATCAATATCCGTCAACCATCCCCAACCTCGCGCATCCACTCTCATACCCCAGCTATGCATCAATCACCCCCAAACCTCTGCATTCGTACGATTCCCCCCTTGATCCCCTAGGCTCTAAGCTGAACATGGAGAGCATTCACCTCAGTGACCAGAGCGGCGACAACTACACCACCTTCACACGTTCCCTGCCGATAACCCCTCTGGCACCCACCGGACTCGTCCAAGCGGGCCCGGACCACTTCCACTACGACCACCATTCGCACCCGCGCCGTGTCTACAGCCACCCGGCGCAAGAGTTCGAGCTGGCTCAAGCTCACGGTGCCGAGACCTTCCAGTTGTCCCCTGACACGCTGCCGGAGCGGCGGTACAAGAAGCAGAGGCTCCTTCCCGTCCCGAATGAGATGTCGGCGGCGGGAGCTGCAGTAACGCCGAACCAAGGCGCCGCTGTGGCGCATAGTTTGGGAGGAGGAGTAGCGGACGGAGGCGATGCCCAGATGCGTGGGTATCATCACAACCACCATCCGAGCATGGGCGTCGTTGTTCACCAGCAAGCCGCCGGCTCTGGACCGACATCTCCTCCTTCGTGGCACGCAGGGCATAACGCCACACTTGCCTAGAACTCGCCGCTCGGAAGCTCGGGCTCCCCTTGCTTCACCCCCGATCAGTGCATATATCTTACCTACGATTTCGTGCCTTGTTTCCCGTAATTTCTTGTCCGCTTTTTTCGTTCGCATGTGTACTAACATTGTTTCCTCCGATATTCCACCCATAGTGTCCTTGTTTCTCGTTTCGCCTAGGCCTCTGATGTATCAGTCATGTATAGACAGCACGTATTTTAGGCGGTCGCATGTGCTCTTGTTTTCTGGTGATTTCCCATTCCGCATCTTAGTCTCTGTGTATAACTACCTCATCCACCCGTAATCATTTGTATACTCACTCGTCTTACTTGCTATTGTACGAGTCCTTGCCTCTGTAATGTGATTTGATTACCGTTTCACCACGCCTTTCTGACTGACAGCCAGCGGGTGGTTGTCAACGGTGTCTGTTGCGGATCGTAAACGGTCGTAACCAGCGGCCAACGAATGAGATAATACTGAGAAAGAAATATAAATGCGCATTGCGAGGGCTACATGATCATCATCGGACGAAGGGTAATAGCGACAACTAGATGGGTGCGAGGCGGGGTACTAGTACGAGAGCATATAGAACAAAGCGAACAATAGGGACACACATCCCACGAATGTGGAAAGAACATAACATGGCACAGAGAATGAAGACATGAAAAAGAGACGGATCAACGCTACAGCAGGAGTGTGCGACTAAGGCGCGAGAGAGGAGTTAGGATGATGAATAAGACTACAGCTATTAGGATGGCCCAATCTGAGGCGGGCGACGATGAGGAACGTGCAGATCATGAACGGAGAGTGATGGACTGCGAGAGGAAAAGATGTGGAAAGGAAACCTGTCCGCCAAGTATATTAGACGAATAAGAAATGGGAGTAAGCTGTAGATGGATGTGAATGTAGCAAGGAGAAGATAACGGTGTCAAGAATATCCAACCATGGACGCACAGCATTCCAGACAGATCAAGCAGAAGCCATCGGCGCTGCGATCATGCCAACTCAAGAATGGAGGTTTCCAGCACGCGGAACTGGCTCTTGTCCTTGGACAGCTCGGACCAACCAATGGTCTCGCGCCAGTTCATCGCGTTCGCCTCCTTCTCGCCAGCGTCGGAGAAGTTCTGCATCTCGTCGTTCGACACGCCACGGAACATGAGGAACAGACGTGTGAAGACGCAGTTCTCGACGGTGACCGAGATGTCAATCGCTGCAGCAATCTTGCTGGGGGACATCAATCGGTAGGCAATGTTTTTGTGTTGTGCGAACGCAGAGAGATTGTTGCTAGTAAGAGTGATCAGTTCGTTGCAATCACCAGCAGAAGAGAAGTATAACATACTTGATGAAGTTCGTACGAGCGTAAAGAGTCATTCCCACTTGGTCCAGAACGTTACCCAGATGAGTGACGAAGTCGCGGTATGACATCGCGAAGCCGTTTCTGGGAGTGATGAAGTCAAGGGGATCAATGAGACCCGGATCCGGGCTAGTCAGGGACGATTGTGAGCTGCACTGCGTCAGTGATATGCTGCTAGCGAGAACACTCACATGGCTTCGTAATACAATGACGTAGCATGCGTTGCACTTTCAAAATGCTCGATAGCACCGCCAGGGTGCACACGCAGGAAGAACTTGACTTTGTTCTCTTGAACAGGCTCTGGAGCAGGGTGCGCTAGCCCTAACTTCCAGTATGGCGAAAGCGTGAGGACCAGATCACAGTACTGCTGTATCGGGGAGTAGATGTTCAGATGACACTTTGCTGCCACAGGCTTGGCCGTGATCAACGCGAGTTTGCTGATGAGGCGAGAGTCGATCAAGAGATCGGGCGGAACCTCGTCACTGTTGATGATGCGAGTACCACTAAACTCCATGTTGTGTTCGTCGCCGTCGTGAACGATCTGGAGCTTGCCCCAGAACATACCGTCAACGGTAGTGCCATCTTCCATGCGAGCCATATCTAGCTCATCGGAAGAGATGATGGTATCAAGAGCCACCTGCTGACCCGGAGATAATTCGAGGTTGAAGGTAGCGGGCATCTCGAGGACTGGCGGGGGGCTATCAGAATCATATACGTCAGTCAGAGGCAGTGCAGGATTTTAGTGAACACATACGGTGGCGGCCTACAATAGAAAGTAGAATGAGCAAGCAGGGACAATATCTGGTGGCAGGTGCACTTACGGAGGTTCATCCTCTGCCGGTGGAGGCGCATCTCCTACAATTTCAACGCGAAGGCCTTGTGCACCAAGGATTGCAATCTGGTACGAGTCCTCTCCGGTAAGCTGCCGTGATTGTCAGCTAGGAGTTTAGAGAGTGAGGCACTGCGCAACTTCCGTACATAAATGTGTGTACCAGACACCAGTCGCTGAGAATCTCATGAGCCTGTGATGGACTTGACACATATCATCTAGCACTCACTGCAGTGGCAATGCTAACGTATTCCTTCGGCACTCGTAGAGCGAACACGGCATCTGGAGGAGGCCTGAGCCACTCCCTCACTACAATCTCCAGTTCCTGTTTGAAGCTTGAGAGAGCTGCACTGGAGAAGCTGTACTGAACCTTACATTGAACGAGGACGGAAGCTGTGGCGCGGTGGGGTCAGTACGCGGAGATCGGCCAATAGAGAGAATGACACCATCTACATACCTTCCGAACGGTTTCCATCTCCTCGAAGGCAAGGGTCAGGAGTCGAGGGACCGCGACCGCGGCGGACGGTTGCCTGAGCTCAGCATCTTTGGGTTTTGGGGTGGGCTTGAATCTCCCCCAGAATCCGCCCGGGAGGCTCGCGTTAGAAGCCCTGTGGTAATAGAGCGATATTAGAGCACGGGGATCGATGCAAAGTAGGAAATACGTACGCTGGTGAGTGCAGCATTGCCAAGGGACGGGCAAACGTGAGTGGGGGAACAGGGGATGGATGGAAGAGAGTGAGAAGAGGTGACTGAGAGGCGAAGAATCGGTGAATGGATCATCTTAAAGCGTCAACACGAGGCGTGGACAACACGAGGCCAGGAAGATGGCTAGATTTTCGGCTTGACTCGACAGACTGCGAGGATCTCCACGATAAGAACGGCGATATGCCGGATGTCGGGCACGGTGGCTGGAGGGTCGTGTGCGCTGTCGACGACGATGAGCACGCTGCACGAGCTGGTCGCGGTCGATGAGCGGGAGATTTTGCCTGATTGAGCGGGTGGCGGGCCGACATCCCGACGCTTTCGAGCGCCCTTGCGTCATAGATCATGTGACTGCAGCCACGTGGCGTGCCAAAAGATTGTGAACCGGAAGGCGGACGCGAGCTCGCTGCATTGACCGTGCTCCTCATCGTCCTCCGCATCGACTAGTACGTCCTCCTCTTGACGGCGAGCGCAGCATTCACAAATTTGGTAGCCGTCTCTTCTATTCCTTGCCATGTTGAGAGCCGTCGCCCGTCGCGCCCAGCTGCAGCCAGTCGCTGGAGCCAGTTGTCGACGCACCTTTGTCTCAACCGTTCTCCTCACTAGAAGTTGGGAGAATGACACGGTCCTCACCCTCCGTCAAGAAGCTAAAAACCGTGGTCTCTCACAGTACGTTTAGCTCACCTATCATGTAGACTCATGTCTGAAGCGGCGGTCCTCTAGAAAGGGCAACAAGGCTACGTTGATCACTCGTCTGCAGGAGTACGACCAACATAACCCTATGCAGCATGTCACCACACCCGCCACCCCTCCGACTCCCATTCTCCGACAAACTCGTCTCGCTTCCACCACTGAAGTCCCTGGTGTACCATCAAGCGCAGAGCCCTACACTCCGCCACCCAGCTATCCGAAGATATCTCTCGATGTTATTCCAGATGCATCACAGCCTACGCCAGAGCCCTCTGTTCAGATTGTAAGTCTTGCTTAGAGTTCACTTGTTCGGTGCTCATGTCAGATCAATGCCAGCCCTTCGTTCCCGATTTCTGGGAATCATCTCGAGTGAAAGCTGCAGAGCAACCTCCAGAGGGTGCTGTTGATGCTGAAGTCCCCAACCTCATCGCTGTGGCCGGAGACGCGACCCACATCAGTGCTAGCCCCTCACACAACCTCTACACCGGGCTTGAGGACCCGTCGGACCAGGCACCCGTCAAATCCTCCAAAGACAAGACCTTCCTTCAGGAAATTGCGGAGGACGTCTTCATTCCTACGTCATGGCCAAAGGCTGAAAGCGAAAGTGTTCAAGAGAACTACCGTTCACGCCCTTTGAACAGCGAAGAGAGGAGTGGACTCTGGGCTTTCCTCGGTATCGTTGTTGGTTCTTTCGTTGGTGCTGCTGTTCTCGAGAGTCCTTCGAAGTTTGCGTCGGAAGCGGAGAAGGCAAAGGAGGAGGCTGCCAGTGCAGCTACTGCGAAGCATTAAAACGTTCCCTGCACGTATCTTGTGTCTTCGGTTCTGTGGACTTGTTAGATAGACAACTACTTCAGTACATCACTATTCTGTTTCGTAGTATGCGAAAGAACTACCGCCATACAGTAATGCATATCTGGACCAGTCTGGACTCTGTTATGATGAGGTCGAGTGCGAGAATAATGGCGCCAAATGGGCAACAGCCGGAACCTCGTCCGAGCCAGTTTGTCATGCCATGACTTGCTCTCGACCACCATGAACATCTCGGTAGTTCAACGAGTCCTGCGACTTTCCAGTCGCCACATTCAACCACGGCTACTTCACAGTACATCCGTACGCCATGATCTAGTTGGCCCACCCGATCCAGTCTCGAACCTCCGTCCAGTAGTGTACGACGACGCGCCCCCTGAAATCCGGTCGCCCAATGACACACATCCATACTCGCTGAAGGAGTTCAGAGGGGATGCGAGGGAATATCAGTGGAAGATGCAGAGGCAGCAGCTGGACGCGTATAACCTTGCTTATTGGACAGATGTGAGTACATTCAGTCCTTACTCCTCAAGATGCGGATGTGAATGTTATTTTTCTGTCAGAGCAATACACGCTTCGAGGGAGCGAAGCAAGCAATGCTTACCAGTCTCCCGGAAAGCACGACCGAAGAAGAGCGCGAGTTCGCACTGTCGGAGTTCTACTATCGGTGGCTCGTACAGGAGGAGGAGCGGAGCAAGTTGTACAATGAACAGTGGAACAAGCAAAATTGGTCGACCATTTGGCTTGGAGCGAGGGTGAAGTTCGATATGCTATGGTCTCGCATTACGGGCAGAACACCACCCTCATCATCCTGACTGTACATTCCGCGCGTTGCAATATACTCGGCTGCATCTCCACCGGAGAAGGACTACACATCCATCTCTGCTGCCAGCTCTTTTACACGCTCATACACCTCATCATCCAACCCCAGCTCTTCCAAGCGCATGCTCTCCGCGACATAGTCCCTGTACAACGCCTCCACCTCATCTAGAGGAATTCCCGGCCATCTTGATGCGATTTCTTCGAGGCTTGGAACTGCACCAGCATCTTTGGGACGGACGTGGTAGCGCTTGTTGACGGTCTGGAGCACGGCGCAGAGGGCAGAGTTGCGGAAACGGTCGTTGACTTCGGCATCGGTGATGTTGGCGGTTTGTTGAATTCGTTTCCAGCTGCAAGGGAGAGAGATGGTTGTCAAGCAGGAAGAGCATATAGGAGATGTACGGCACGTACTCATCATGAATGTATACTCGTCTCCAGACAGTCTTGATGGCAGATATCCGTCGCTGTTCAGGCAAGGTCTGTCGGCACGATTAGTATCATCTTGAGGGTCAATTGAAGGAATGAAATCATACGTTGGCTCGAGACACGAGATGCAAAGCGGTGACGTAGTCCTCGAGGCTGGTATCGTTGTCTTTGAGACTGAGGACATCTGCAGCGTCCTCTATGGACAACGCTTTGCCCTGAAGCATCCTGCGCGTAAGTTGCCTGAAGGACTGTAGCAGCTCCCAGTCAGTAACAGACACCACACACGATTAAGGTAGCTCACATTCTGTAGTGCTCTTCGCTCGCTCAAACGCGATGCCTTTGTTTTCGTGATTGTATCAACCTGGGCTTCGAGCGACTGCTTCGCGCGGATGTTCGCCAGAGCCGTCTTCAGGTCTTCCAACAGGTTCTCATGCACGCTCACGAAGTCCAAACCGTCATGGAAAGCTACAGAATGGTCAACACACGCTCATTCAAGGGGTTGGCTTTGCGCATACCATCAAGCACACGCTCGTCAATGGAGTGAGGGTGCTCTTCCTGCATTTGCGCCAGATGCGACAGTTTGCCGATACTGAGCATAAGCTATACGTGAAAGTTAGCATCCTGGACGTCTATTTCTGCCAGACAACTCACATGTTTTGAGAGCAGCTCGTTGGCGTTCTCAGCGTCCTCAAGCAGAGACTTAGAAGCTTGGTCATATCGACCACGTCCCAAGTCATGTATCCAAGAAATGCTCGGATGAGGGTGTTCGGCGAAGTATTGGTCCAAGTAAGTGCCGCTGTCCTGTGCAAACATCGTCCGAAGTTCGCCTGTATGCACGAGGTTAGCCTGGACCTCCAATTGTTTTTTTGTCCTCACTGACCATGCTCGATGTACCATTGGAAGAGTTCAGTGGTAAAAGCGTCTTTGAACTTGTCGACATATGTCTGTATCCGCATCGCATTAGGGTTACTATGCGGCGGATAAACTTTGTCTTTGTGGCACAGTGATGCGAGACTACGGAAATCCCGGTAGTCTTCAGCGAGCCTGAATGCTTCTTCTGCGAATCCATTGCGACCTGGAGCAGTTATCAATATCAACTCATGGCAAAAACCTCAAAATCACTTACGAAGTATTTCCAGGACTTCAGGACGAGCGTGGCGGAACTTGTCCGCCAAGTCGTCTCTGTCCCTCCCACTACTCGCATCATCCGCAGCTACAGAACTAGAGGAGCCAATGGATGAGGTTCTTTCGCTCACAAGTGAGTGATAACAAACGCACCTATTCAGCCACTCCAGCTGCTCATGATAGCACGAGAACAGAGTAGATGCCAGCTCTGGCAGCTGCTCCTTGGCCAGAATCTTAGCTCTTGCAGGATCGATGTCTGCTGTGGGAAGCTCAACCCATTTTACGGTGGTATTGAACAGCTCCGACACGATGCTGATCACACGAGCAGAACTGGTCCATGGTCGAATCATGGGCAGCTCGATCCCGTATACGCCAAGATTATAGTGTCGGTAGCTGATGGCGGATTGTAGAATCGTCTAAAGAGCATTTAGGAAGGGTGCACATAGTGATGAGAGCAGAACTCACCATAGCAACACTGTTCGCTTGAGCCAAGTTGATCAAGAACGTTTGAGCATCTGCAGTGCTGGATCGGTGGATAATTTCCCTGACAGCTGGAAGAAGAGACCCGAGCGATTTGACAAACGACTTGAAGAACGCTCGCATGTTGTCTTCGTATGGGCCGGTATCGACACTTGACATGAACAAGTTCACGGCTTCCGTCAGGACGCCATGTGGATTTCCAGATCTTTATGAATGTTAGTGAAGTTCAAACGTGACAACAGTATTGAAGACGTACGCCAACATCTCGTTGTGGCGCAACCAGAGCTGATGAGCTGCATATAGCTTTTCAGCATGAACGGCAAGTTTTTGACGGCTTCGTTGAGACATCTGCTGAGTCTTCAGCTTCAACTGGTCTTAATGATGAGATTGTTCGACTGACCTTCGTGAGCACGGCGTTGTCGTTGATGAACTTGATCAAGAAGCTCAACCGCTCTTTTCGTGTGGTCATTTGAGCATTCAAGTCATGACTACTGCGAATGATAGTCGAATCTGTACGAGGTCTGTCTTCAGCATTATTGCGTCAAACTAAAGCAAAAGCACTAACCGGATTCCATAACTTGCTTGCTGAGCTGCTCTGCACCACTCATAAGCGCATCTTCATCAATCTCTGGAGGGAAACTGAAATGCAAGGGATTCTAGGATACAGATATGAGATAGCAAGAAAACGCGTTCAAGGTTAATTTTACCTCTGAATACGAGCCAAAGAGAATGGCTTGCGTCATAGTGTTTCTGACCAGATTAGCGCGACCAGTCCTGCAGTATCGACCAGTCAGTAAAGTCCAGTCTGGCAAGGTGTCAGCACCTACTCTGGATCGAAACGCTGCACTGCATCTGTATCTACCCATGTCTTCATCAAGGTGGCCGCGGTCAGCACGAGCAGATCATTGTTCCCGGCCATGACGCCGACACCAAGAGTACGGTCGCTCGATGACTTCAACTCCAGACGATCCATGTAGACCGTATCTACATGACAAGTCGTGGTCAATCAGACGTGTACATCTCAAAATGAGGGCCGTGTTCGTACCGCGAGAGCATATGGCGACAGTATCACCAAATTGGATGACCACGATCTTATTTTCTGCAAGAAGTTGCAGACGAGGGTGTGTTGGTGCACCAGAGCTTGAGGTCTGAGTGAAGCGTGAGCGGGTGGACACGTCCTAGACCAATAGTGCGACAAAACATACACTCTGGTAAGGAACGCTCCTAACATCTTTGACCTGGAACGCGTCTGTGGAGTATTGCAAGCCAACGATCGCGTATATTCGACGAGGTTGAATGCTTGTGTCTGCCCGGACCAGATCTTCATGTCCGGCGTATGACACAAGACAAGGAGGAGAAGCTCGGACGCGCTTTTCACATCGTTAGTACGCGATTACTCTTTTAACATGAGCTGGCATTCTTACCTTGGTAACTTCAGATCGAGCAAAGCAATTCCAGGTCCAGCTCGCTATCGTCGTCAGACGCAGACGCGAATCGAGCGCGTAACGCAGGACGAATGAGCTCCGCCACATCTTCATCCAGTTCAAGCTTTTCCCAGCCTTCTGCAGACATATTCCACCTCTGTACGCGAAAGTCGATGAGTGTCCATACAGATCTGCCAAGTGCAGTCTTCTCTGCGGTTTGCAGGGCTACAGCGTTGATGTTCCCACTCTTCCCTTGGGTAGTGTCGCCGGACCAGAAAGTCGGGATGAGGCGTGACAGAGACAATGTCGAGTGCGGGCGGCTGAAGACGCGAGGGGTTAGATGATGCCGTCCGCCCAGTGAAGTTAGCGTGAGTCGGAATAGTCTGCCAACGGAAGTTGAGACGATGTATGTTTGAGTCTGGCGGCGCGTCAACGATGCATTCTAAATAGAGGCATGGACGAACTCACGTCTGCACGCGTCAGAGTCGTAACTCTTTCCTCGTCTGGCAGCTCCAAAGACAGCGTAGAGTAATGATCTCCACCAGCAAGACCGATACCGACACTATCCCAGAACCGCACATGGCCACCAGACGTCACCAGGATGAGACCAGGCTCGCGTGAAGAACCATACGGGACGAGTGCATGGAGGGGTGTAGCCATATGGATAGGATTGGCATCTTGAGGACAAGAGAAGATGTAACATGTAGGCGTGCCTGTCAAGGCCTTCGCACAAGTGTGAGCAATGGACTCGACGCAACATTGTTCATAACTCACTTGGGTATAGTTCCACACGAAGCATGTCTCCGCGGAAGCCACCAACGCGAAGCCGGTCAATGTATCGATGTCACCAGTGTATGCATCCGCATAGAAGTCTACAATAACGCAAACACGTTACATATATTCAAGATTTTAAGTAAATTGTACGCGTACCTGCATTGCGGAGTACCTGCTTGACCTCTGTGGGCAAATGCGAGTAGAAAGTGACCTGCAGCTCGCTCGACTTCGCGAAAACAGTCTCCGACTTCAATATCCTATCCATCAACTCGTTTGCGCCATCAACATCCATATTTGAGCCCGCTTCCTCTTCATCTGCCACGGACGACAACCTCTCAGCTCCGCGCGCAGGAGTGGCGAAACGAGAAACGGGTTTGCTGCTGCTTGCTCTGGGAGCAATACGACGTATAGGTGTCGTGCTTTGTCTCGAATGGTCCCTTCTGACGGTCCTACGTGGTGTTGGTGGCGGGGATGTCTCCATTGTGCGTTGAAGACGTGAAAAGAGGAAGAGTGTCTCGGGGGAAAGGAGGCCAATGAACAAGGCGAAGGCGTGCAGCTGAAATGAGCGGTTCAGAAACAGGCGCGCCAAGAACGCGTCTTGATCGCGATCAACACGTACAAACACCCTTTCTACCCTCCTCCTTCTCCATACCTTCCTCGAGATGCTCGGCATTGAAGGCTACGGCAGCGACAGCGACAATGGCAGCGATGCCGAGGTCTCTGTACCACAACCTACACCCAAGTCAGCGAGCTCGTTGGCGACGAAACTCCCTGCTCCTACCAAGAAGTCCACATTCTCATTACCGCCTCCCTCTTCCTCCGCAGGCCCGTCATCTTCTGGGCTAGCTCTACCTGCACCTAAGAAGAGAGCACCGAAGAAGATTTCCATCGGTCTACCTGAGCTTCTGAAAGATGAAGTGGAGGAGGATCGGCCAGCGAAGAAACCTCGTCTGGAGGCCGGAGCAGGACGTTCCGGGCTACTGTCTATGTTACCTGCGCCCAAGAATAAGGCACCTATCCCGGCACCGACGGAGCGGGTACTAGGAGGAGGGAAAGGACCAGGTCTTGTGTTCAAGACTGCGCCGACACGCAAAGTTACCGTCGAAGATGCCGAAGACGCAGACGAAGAGGATGCAGACAGCAAACCACATATTGCCCCTGCTGGGAACTCACTCCTCGAGGAAGTGAAAGAGGAGAAGAGCTCCTCAGTATCGTTTATGCCCACACACCTCCGGAGAGGGAAGGCGAATGTTTCTACCGAAGATCGACCGACTACTGTGAAGGCAACTCCGAAGGCTGCTGCACCAGCTATCGATTTCTTTGGACTTGGTACGCATTTTCCTTCGATATCTCACCTCACCCATCTGACTGAGCGTATACAGGTTCTTCGAGCGCACCATCATCATCTCGCGCTACCTCATCTACCTCTGCACCCTTGACTCCCGCCCCTTCCGCCATACCCAGTCTCCCAATCATATCCTCCGCCCCGAAAGTCGAAGAGTTCACACCACCAGAACCCACACCTAAAGACGCCTACCCAGGATACTACCAACTCCCTTCCGGTACCTGGGCAGCCTACGACCCGGTATACTACAAGAAGTACTACGACAAATGGACGAAGGAATACAACGACCACGTACGCGCGCTGGAGAAGGGTATAGAGAAAGGCTTCGAAGGTGCGGAGGAGGCTGCACAAGAGGTGAATGCGGCGAAGGAGATGGAGAGGGCGAAGGTGGAGATTCAGGATAAGGAGGAGAAGAAGGCGTTGACTGCTGGTGCGGGTGCGGGTGCTGCTGCACCCAAGATGAATATAAAGGTGCGTTTTGCTGAGGGGTTTTACAAAGAGCTATTTGTTTACTCAGCTTCGATCTAGGGCGCAGCGTTGGGTGGAAGAGCGAAGACTCGACATCAACTCTCTGCACTCCTCACAGATGCTTATGCAAACCGGGAGGAGCTGGAAGAGAGGATTGCACAAGGAAGGAGGAATCGAAAGGAGGCAGGAAACAAGTATGGTGCGTATTTTCCCTGCGAGTCGATAACCCATGTCTGATGTCCAACACCAAAACGTAGGTTTCTAGACCGCCCTCGTGCAGCGTACTTCCAGATGATTGCTTCGTTTCCACACGCGCGCTGCAGAGTCCATGCATCATATGAATTTCTATACATAGCTATGAAATGATGGCATTGGGACATGAACAACCTATGAACATTATAGATGGAGGCTAGTAATACAGAGTTAGTGCTATCCAGGTATGATACGCAGACCGCAGTAGATGAATGTGGGTAGAGCATCGAGAGTCGAGACCAGTCTACTTCTGCGCAGAAGAGAACTCTGGAAGCTGATGTCAGTGGAGGGGTGGGATAACACGAGGACAAAGAACGCACTGGTCACCGACTTGGTACCCTCGGAGATAGCGTGCTTGGCCAGTTCTCCGGGGAGGATGAGACGCACACTGGTCTGGATCTCGCGAGATGAGATGGTGGACTTCTTGGAGTAGGCAGCGAGCTCTGCGAGTGGCTCTGTCAGTACACGAGTCGAAGCGAGATGTCCTTTGTGACTCACTGGAAGCCTCGGTAGCGATACGCTCGAAGATGTCGTTCACGAACGAGTTCAGGATAGCCATAGCTTTGTTGGAGATACCAGTATCAGGGTGAACCTGCTTGAGGACTGACGTGGCCAACGACCATCACCCAACACGATCAGACCCCACTCGTCGTATCGAACGTTCTCAAACAACTCACCCTTGTAGATGTAAGAGCTGTACGTCTCCTTCCTCGCCTTTCTCCTCTTGGTCTTCTTCTCGTCTCCTCCAGCTGCTGAGGTCGTCTTGCCAGCGGCCTTCGCCTTCTCAGCCTTGGGGGCTTTGGAAGCGGTGGTGGTAGTCTTGGAGGCAGGGGCCTTGCTAGCAGTGGAAACGGGCTAAAAGACGCGTGAATATCATTCAGAATCGCTTCTCAGCCCATACACTAAGTTGAACTCACTTTGGGGGCCATTATGAAGACCTAAGGATCGAAACAATGAGTGTTGAACAGTGTCGACTCGTAACTCGACTCACTTTTGACTACCACTGGTGTGAGAAGAGGCGTGAAGGAGGGAGGGGGTGGAAGTGGTTGGAGGTTAAGAGAGAAGTGCGGCCAGCCTGAACGCGACTCGCCCTTTATACCAGTCAACAAAACCACGTGATCACAGCCACAAACGCGTCGCGTTAGAGCGCCTAAGGAGTCAGGACGCGTTTATCACTGATCAGGTGGTCGTTTTCGCGACGGACTGGAGTGAAGGCCGCTTTGTACGCTGCTCATTCGTTCGGTCCTTTGGCGAGTAGAAGAACTATGTTCAAAAGGTAATAGATTGATGCAATGTTGTGTCATGGTTACAGAAAGACTTGCTGTCTTTGAAGCATTCGTCGAACGAAAGGCAGGAGACTGGATTAGCCTGAAGCAAGGACTATCTTCCCAGTCATACCGACAACACCCTCCTCACTTGTCGCCCACACAAGGACAGTATCCGCATCCTCCCAAGCCCCACATATTTCGATCGACCGATTCACGATAAGCGGATTCTGCGCACGGTATTCTAGACTCTTCAAAGTGCGTCCTGGGGTACTGAAACCGAACGCCTCGAGTAGCATGAGCGCCGTCAGTGGTCCGTGTACAAGGCGTTCTGCGAAAATTTGTGAGTTGCAGCAATGAGCACACAAAACAGAGGCAGACCGGGATATCCTTCGAATGTTTGAGCATACGCTTTGTCGAGATGTATGTAGTGTCCGTTGAATGTCAAGGCTGAGAACCGGAAGAGGGTGGTGGGAGTAGGACGGTATGTGAAGGAGAACTGAGCTTCAGGGAGGTCGGGAACTAAAGAGGAGTTCTCGGTCAATAGAAACCCCGGCCATCACGAGAAGGACGTGCTTCACCTTGCCTGACAGTCCTCGCGTTCCCCGGTGTCGAGAGATACACATGCGACCTCTCCTCTTCCACACACACTTCGTCCTCGGTGTTGGAGAACTGAATGTGCTGCTTGACGAACACCTTCGGAGACGCCTTCTCGAAGCCTTTCTTGTCAACAGACTTGATGGTCGAGACCGACGTGGCACCACTGCCAATCAACAGTGGCTTGTGCCACTCGATCTTACCGCCGGCCCACATGCGACGTGTGAAGGGCTCCGGAGGACAGAAATCAGCATCTGTGCCATCACTTCTCAGTGCACTTTCCGGATTCCTGGGATGGAAGAAGACGAGGTGATGTCCGTAGCCCAGGTGATCCCCGTCTCGTGGTGGCACGTATGACTTGCGAGAACCGTCACGCGTCGGGAGTGTGGCGTAGAGGCTCGACAGATGTTCTGCGCGAAGTGTGTCGTGGATGACCAGCTTCTTGTCGGACGCTATCCAGGTGTCCAGCGCCGCGAGGGCTGACGGTGACCCGGTTGAAGAGTGTCTTCGATGGACTTGACTGGCGATATGCCGGAGGAATTTCATAGTGGTTCCGCGAACTGTGAAAGGGTGACAGGATCCCTTTCGTAGATTGCGAAGGCCGAAAATTTGTGAAGCGCAAACCGTTGAGACGCATGCCAAGGGGTACTCACCGTTTCACCCAGCACTGCTTTCAATTAAGCGCGATTGGACCCACAGTACTAGTAGTGTGACGACTCAAAAGACGTCGGTCTCGTATCGCGCGACCACGGGAAGACCTGCTTTCGGGCTGGGTTTTCAAAAATGGCTACGTGGGAAGACCGTGATTGCAACAACCATTGTGTGCTGGACAGGCTTACGCTGAGTAGACGCGGCCGGGGCGGCAGCTTATACCTTCTTGACAGATCTGCCGGTTCGTGTCCGTCCAGAGTTCAGTAACACCGGGCAGTTGTCGGTGCCCTGGCAGGTATCAGACGCGTCTTGGATGACCGGGAAGTTGCGCTGCAGTTATGAAGTAGCAACGACGACAATGCTTTGACAACAATGGTCGTCAGGAGGGCTTCAAGCGACGCCGTAAGACGATGTGGGTGTTGCGGGGTGTCCGCTTGGGACAAAGAGGAGGAGTACAATTGGGCTGGAGAGCACGAGAGCGCCGTGGCACGATGCTACGAGGCGCGCGCCACGATCGATGTGTTGCCCAAAAGAGGCGATACGCGTCGGGTATTTGGAGCGGCGACTGAAGCGAGGGCAGGCGACGGACGGAGGAGATTTGCAGCTTGACCACCTACTCCCACGACCTCTCGCGTCCTTGCGCCGACAGTCAGTGTTGGCCGCCGCTACGCTCCCTCTCCCTCTTATCACATTCTCACCGCGCGTCGCGTCACATCTCCGAGGCTTGTCGCAGTGACATCTCCTCTCTGAGCCGTCCACGAAGCCCGCATCGCGACACCCAGGACTTCGCAACAGGTAACGCGTTCCCAGCTCCTTCCATATGCTGCCATCGCTCAATCTCATCATCGCCTTTTTTAGCTCTCTCTCCCAAAGTCACACCTCCGCGCCAGTCTCTCTCTCCAGCATTCCTTTTCCTCTTGGTCATCCCCATTGTTCCCCCCAACCGGCCCCGGTCGCCTGCACTTGGGCCATGCTCCCTCCTTGCCTTTGATTCTTTCCATATAACTCTCCTTCGTTCAACGCCTTTTGTACTACCAGCCCCGCTCTACCGCTCTACCCATCTCTCAAGCAGTCAAACACATCTTCGGAACCGATCGCGACATCCCCATCCTCTTTTCATCCGCGCAAATGACTGCAATCGCGTCACCTCAGCCACGTCGGGCATCGCGCAAACCCTCCGCGATCCTGCCTCTGTCCTCTCCATTTTATGTCTCTACCGATTTGCCTCCAGTACGTTTCAACGGATGCGAATTCATGCCCCTGTCTGATTCCCTCGGGTCACAGCGTAATGCATCGTCAGGAATCACTAGCCCTCCAAGACTCTTGTCACCAATTCATCTCGGAGACCCAATGAATTATGTGAGTGTTCTCCATGTCGTCGTTGTTATTTGTGGGCTGACCGGCGAGACAGTTATCGAAGGCTCCCACCACTTGTAGCCCTAGGAGACGCAGAGGCGTCGCCGGCGCGTCAGGTCGTGCAGCACGCCGTCGGCACGTCACTCGTCCTGACTGCGCCGTTAATTTCGCCACCGGTCCAGCCATGTTCGATCGTCTTTCCTGGATCTCTCAACTGCAGGACGCACCCGAGTGTGTAGATATTTGGGACATCGCGGACCTATCTCTCCTGCCGATCGAGCAACAGTCCCCCAATCACACTTCCGGAGTCGGACCTGTGCGTAGTCGCAAGTCTTCGTTGCGCACAGATCCCATTGCATCTGCCCCCGCAAGCGATCATCAGGATCGCCCAAGTCGACGGAATCAGTCCATCCCCCTGCTTCCCCTGCTCGATCGAGACATCCTCGACCCTCGCACTCCTCCCCCACGCGACAGGTCCGAATTCGGTGGTGTCCAATTTCACGAGCTCCTTCCTGCACTTTCCGTATATGAGTGCCGTCCTTGATGCTGGAGTCCGTGTCCATCCCGAGCATCCTTCTCACCATCCTCACCTTACCACTCTCCGCCGTCGCCAATGCTCGCTTTCCGTACATTCAGTCTTCGCATTGCTCAAGTCCCCTTCCTGCATCATTCTCTCAGCATTCAACCCAAACCCGGTATCCATTCTATCACCCTGATCAAAGCCTCCAGAATCAGCATCTATCGCATCTTTCGTGGTCCTAACCCATCTCTCGAAACAAAGGAATCAACCTCTGCATCATCTCCAACCTGCTCCATCTCACCAATGTATCATCACGCTATATCTCCGCACCACTGAGTGCATGACGACCCCATCTTATGCGACCGCTTTGGTTCGCACCGTTCATCTTTCACCAACGTAGATTTCTTTAATATGCAGGACATTCATTGCCTTCTGAATTATTCAGTTTTCGCTTCGCAGACCTTTAAACGGTGTTTCGCTTTGCGGTCCATAAATTGTACTTCAGACGAACATCGATACTTTTTGGCTCCTCTGTCCGTTTCACTCCCCTGTATCTTCTGTATCATGTACCAAACGTCACTTTGTCTGCTTTACGTTACTCTGTACGAATCGTCAACGCTTTGCTTCATCATTCCCTCACCTGCTATCTAGCTGTGCACGATATTCGACCTTCCAGCTTCCACTTCCTCTATGAACTCTCAGCTGTCCTAACCGTTTCGCATCCAAATTCTCCTATGCTGTAGCTTCAACCATCTTTATCACGTCCGAAGTTCCGTGCTGTTGTCAGTATGTATCACGAATAACGATAACATTGCCTGTCTGTGGCGTCGCATTTATCTGCTTATCGTGCAAGAGGTCGGGCAAAGCTTACAGACAGTCCGTCAAATTGCTCAAATGTATCATGGTGAGGATGAGGATCCTCGAAGTGACTCGATCGATCGGTCGAAGACATCCGAATCATGCGCTTGACGATGACGCACCTGGTATAAAACCCTTCATTTCATTCCTTGACAGACATACCGACCTCCAGCCGTTTCGGGCGACCTGCAGAGACGTTTCAACTTCGTGACGACATATATCCAACTCTTCACACCTCACCTCGAACGCAGCAAGTCTCCTCATACCACCACCATGTCGTCGGAATCTGCGCACGGCCGTCAGGTCAACTTCGGCCCAGGACCTGCTGCCCTCCCCACGTCCGTTCTCGAGGAGGCCTCCAAAGGCATCCTGAACTTCCAGGGCACAGGCATTGGCATTTCGGAGATCTCTCACAGATCGAAGGAGTTCGTGGCGTACCTCGAGAACCTCAAGTCGCTCATCCGGGAGCAGCTCGACGTGCCAGAAAGCCATGCGATCATGTTCACCCAGGGCGGCGGGTCCGCGCAGTTCTCGGCGGTGGCGATGAACATGCTCTCGCGGTACCGTCTTCTCCATCCGAATGCGAAGGCGGAGGACATCAAGATGGACTACGTCGTGACCGGGCGGTGGAGTGAGAAGGCGGCGGAGGAGGCGAGGCGGTTGGGCGGCGGGTCCGTGAACGTCGTCGTGGATTCGCGCAAGTACTCTGCGACGGGCAAGCTCTTCGACAACATCCCGCCACACGAGAAGAGCGTGTACAACTTCTCGCCGGATCCGGCGCTGATATGCTACTGCGAGAACGAGACGGTCGATGGCGTCGAGTTCTCGCATGAGCCGACGTCCCCTGCGGCTTTCCCCTTCGACCTCCTCCCGGACGCGAAGCTCCTCCCGCTGGTGGCGGACTACTCTTCGTCGTTCATGTGTCGGACGATCCCCCGTCTGGCTGATCATGCGATCATCTTCGCTGGCGCGCAGAAGAACGTCGGCCCAGCCGGGTTGACGATCCTGATCGTTCGGAAAGACTGTATCGTCGATGTCGACGCCGCCGTCAAGTTCGGTGCTTCCCCCGTCCCCCTTACGCTCTCGTACAAGACGCTGTTCGATACCAACAGCCTGTACAACACCCCTCCTGTGTTCTCCATGTACGTGACCGGGCTCGTGTTGGAGCATCTGAAGGCTCTAGGTGGAATGCCGTATTTCGAGGAGCTAAATCGAAAGAAGTTCACGGCGGTGTACGAAGTGGTGAAGAAGGGTGCGCAGCAGGGCACCTTCCAACTGAAAGTGAAGGAGGGCTCGGAAAGCTGGATGAACGTTGTCTTTGATATTCCGGACGAAGCTGCGAAGAAACGGTTCTTGGATGATGCGAAGAAGAATGGTCTGCTGAATTTGGCGGGGCACAGGTGCGTTGTCCAGATCTCTCCGTGACAGTTGACAGCTGCTGATGATTCTTCACTGCGCACCAGGCTCGTCGGTGGTGAGTCCCTTTGTGACTTCTCTACAGAGACGTACATGCTGATTCTTCTAATCTGCTTAGGGATCCGGGTTTCTCTGTATAACGCCATTACCCTGGAACAGACGTTACAGTTAGTCGATTACTGCAACAAGTTCCTGGAGGACGAGTTGAAGTCGAAGGCGCAGTAAGTTGTATCTGTATTGGATACCTGAATCATTGTACAATTGAGAAGTAGCAATAGCATTTGTATTCAACTACACGCCGCACAAGTGGTTTTCTGTTGAGACTCGAGAGTTGCTTGAGAATCGTTCTCAAGAACGCTTGCACAAGTTGCCATCATAGCGGCTACGTCCGGCTTCCGCAACAAGTCACTTTGCCGGAGTGGTTAACGGGATCGCCTGCTATTCGTAGCATCCTAGCGGTTGTGCTTTGCACGCGAGTGTTCGAATCGCTCAGGTGACGCTTTTTTGTCCCTTTTTTGGAGTACTCTCTAACAAACAGTCCCTCCACAGGACAATGGTGTATTCTGCTTCTTTCTTTACTACACTGAACGACTGTACTACCAGGCCGAGCAAGTCCGCGGAGACTGCCTTTTTCCGGGGATAAATGTGGCAGGAAATTTGCTCATTTCAGGACCTGCACTGACCCGAATGCCCGCTCGCGACGGCGGTGCCGGTGCGTGCGCATGGATTCCGACTCTTCACTGGACCGAACTTTTATCACGCCTTGTCACGTCTAAGGACTGAGAGCTGAAGCGCTGATACTTCGAAAAAAAACAATTTATTCTGTGCGAGATATGGGAACCATGCAAGCATGTCACAAGAACGGCGTCGTCTTGGTCTAAGCGATGGTATACTTCCCATACTCTCTCTCCGGGTCATAGACCTGTACAAAGTACATCATTTGTGTATCCCGATGACCACAGGAAGCGACTGTACTCACCTCCCATCTAGATGCCGGGAAAATATGCTTGTTCCGCTGGTACCAGCTCCGCTCGACCACTTTGCCTGCATGCGACTCGTCCTTCTCTACCGTCGCATCCGCGAGCAACCGGACGTCGTCGTGGACGTCAAAGTTGAATAACGGGCCGGACTTGCCTCGGGCTTTGTTCACGATGAAGTCGTAGAAGGTGTAATGCTGACGAGACCGTTAGTTGTCGATTTGAGCTGTGACTGGGCTAGACGTACATGTGGTACGATAAGATCCTCCTACAAGGTCGTGTGCGTTTACATCAGCACGGTGCGATCGAGGAAGGAACGACTTGAGCACGCGTACGTACCTTGATGTACATGAGGTTGTCCACGCTCACTCCCCGCAGCTCCGGGAACTGCTGCCTGCACTTCTCGAGGAACGTAGCGACGTCGTCTCCTTTCTTGCACTACATGGCGGTGCGGTCACGAGGGAGGTAGTGGCATGTGCGTGTAACCTGCATCGTCAGCAAAACTGAACCTATTGTGCAGCTTCGAAGGGAGAGGGAGACCTACCGTGACACTCTTCCTGTGGCCACTGCCATCCCAGTAGGAGTACGTGATCTCGATCTCTTCTTGCTTCATCTCGATTTGCTTTCGGAGCCATTCTTGCCTGAGCTCCTCGCGTTCGCGTCGTTCGGCTTCTTCACGCTCTCGGTCCGGAAGGAAAGACGTGTCGACGTTGGGGTTCTTGCGAGACTTGGCACGTTTCGCCGATCGGGCGTCGTCCTCGTCTGCTTTGCTCTGAGCGAACCCGTTGGAGTCTTCCTCTGCGTCGTCGTCGACAGCGAAGGAGAGGGTCGACTTGGCGACTTTCTTGCGCTTCTTCACCTTCTTCTGTTCATCCCTAAACAAATACTCCACATCCAGTCAGTCACCTATGCATACCCGCGCAGCACCATTTACAGACTCCGCCTCGAACACACAAAACAGTGCATCCACGAAAACAAGAAGTTCAAGTTATAACATACTTGAGTTCATTCGTCATCGCCGCCTCCCTCGCCTTCGCCTCCTCCAGCTCCTTCCTTCTCTGCTGGAACTCCTCCAACCGCACCAGCCCCACCGTGCTCTTCTTCAGCGTATCCTCCATCGAATCATTCTGCCCTACGAAACGGTTCGACGAGGGCCGGGCTTTCTCGGTTTCGTTGATGAGCTGCTGTTTCTGCCGCTCATACTCTTCGCGCATCTGCGTGCGCTGCTTGACGAGGGCGTCCTCGCGGCGGCCTTCGGCTTGGTTGGTAGACATTCTTGCGTTATGGCGTGGGGTGAAATGAACAGGTGAGGGGCGAGATCCAGATGATGTGATGACTGGAAGAAAGGCAGTGTGTGTGGAGGGAGGACGTCCAGGTTCAAACAGAGGGTGTGGCGCCCAGACTCTACTCAGCGGAGTTTGGAATCGCGAAATATTGGAGGGCGTCTATTGCATTGAGCTGTCCTGCTCATTTCGTTGCACCTACCTCCCTTTACCGCCTTGCACCTCGCGGTCGCACAGCACCATGCATATCCTAGGAAAGCTCCTACGAGAAAACCTGTTCGTCCCCGTAAGTCCTCTTCTTCCCATACACGCTCCTCCACTTTCCAGCAACTCACGCCGTCCCTCGCACCGCACAGTATGCCTTGACCCATTTCTACGGAATCGGCCCTGCCACCGCCCACCGGATATGCGCACGCTACTCCATCCACGACCGATGCAAAGTCCGCCAACTCACCCCCGTGCAAGTCACCGCGCTCACCGCGTTCCTCTCCGCCCCGTCCAACGCCCCCGACACCCCCCGCCAGCCCGTCGCTTCGCCCCGCGTCGACTTCGGCGAGGCCCTGCGCACGGAGGCGATGCGGATACAGAAGCTGCAGGCGAGGCAGCAGCAGATTGCCGCGAGCAACGTCGGGAAGCAGAGGCAGCAGGAGAAAAGCAAGGACCCGTTGAAGAATATTAGGATTGAGTCGGATTTGAGGAGGGAGATTCGGGAGAACATCGCGCACCAGAGGATGATTGGAAGCTATGTGGGCAGACGGCATGCGATGGGTTTGCCGGTCAGAGGACAGAGCTCGAGGCATAATTCGAAGACGGCGAGGAAGCTTAATAGGGTGGAACGGAGGGGCTAGACTACGATGGGTACTCTCTCGTACTAATAGTATGTTTCTTCTTTTGCTATCCGTGCGCACGCATTGCATGCTTCTCTCCGTACCCCCGTGCCTTTATTCGTCGCGTTCTTGAGTTGATGTCCGTCTGGTCGCCGTACTCATGAAGTATCCCGCCGTGTCAAAACAGTCCAAAGGTGTATACCTATCCGTCGTAATTATACATTCGTCTAATCGTCTCCAACCGGTACTTCCTCTTCCAAGTGCTTGACCAGCGTAACCCGAATCTCAGTGCTCTCATCCCCTCTCAACACATCCGAGATGAACACAGCCTGTACCTGCATCTGGACCTGCAACCGCCCCCGGTATCAACCCAAGTGCACGGAATGAACGAACACCTCTTGCAAACGCACCATTTCAAGTGATCCGCGCAAGACGCCGCACAGGATATTACTGAACCACAGGCCGCCCTCGAGAGCTTCTTCGGGGAGCTCGACGAACTCTGCGAGTGGGTTCTCGTCCAGTGTTAGGGTGAAGGACGAGCCGCCGGAGAGCTGCTGGGAGACCGTGCTGGTGGGTGATGCGGGGGGTGGAGGTGCGCCGTGGGTGACTGTTGGGCTGATGTTGAGGAAGGATTTGAACCCGACCTGGTGATGACAAAGATGATGATGCGTGTATGAGATTCACGATGTGTGTATGTAGGATGAAGGGAAGAGACGGTACCTTTGCGACGACTTCACCTACTTCACGGAAGTCTGAACACCGTCCGAGGTTGCTCTTCGCGAGGAAATCCTCGATGAGACGCGTCCCTATGTTGTATCCCATCTTCTCTAACTGCTTGTTGACCTCATCGTAGTCCTCGTAATCCTGGATGAGTTGGACTACGAGCGCGCCGTATGTCAACGCGAAGAGCTCGGCATTCTACAACTGGAGGTTAGGTTGATACCATGCAGAGGACATATGATAGCCAGCGAATAGACGTACGGTCTTCTCTGGGCGACTTTTCCATATATCTTCACCGATAGCTTTGTACTGCTTGCTCGAGGTCGCCATGATTGTTGCGCACAGCGAGGTGATATATGGGCGTGACCGATCTACTGAGTGTGACCGCGTATCTGTGAGCGACACCTCCCCGACGGAGACGTAAACGAGCGCGCGTGAGCCGTGACGCCTAAACAATAACCGACAAATTTCTCGACCTAGGCTGACATAAGCTTTTGTCAAATTTGTTACCTCCGCCACTTGTCCGCCACTCGACTCGCCTTCGGAACGGTCGTCCCACAAAACAAGTACTGGACTCCTGGGCGAGATGGACGGAATTGGATGGAGATTCCAGACCACACGGAACGACCTCGTTGTGTACGCGCGCTGGTCATTTGCAGTGTCTCGTGGCAGGTCTAGAATAACAAAACACGATCCACGCTCACAACCCGCGGAACCGCGAACCGCGATCGCGTACCGGGCGCTACTGGCTTTTGGGTCTACCTGAATAGAGGCGTGTCTCATTTCTGCTTTGAACGCGTTGCTCCGGGCCACATGGGTATGTGTCTGTACGTACGATCACAGGCATTGTGTTGTGCCAAGTGGCGAAAAATTGTATGCTGCGGATGACGCAGGAGCAGGAAAATCGACTTTCGAGTTTGCTGTAAAAATTTAAGAAAGAGAAAAGGAAGCAAAACGATGCAGCCGCCCGAGCATCTGTATCTGTGTGCGCCCTCTGAAGATAGGAATCTTTATTGGAAGTGCGGCACGAGCCTCCTGTAGTGAACAGCACGCGAAGGAAGGAAGGAGAGGGATGGAAGGTTCGAGGCCTGAGCGAGCCAAGAAAACGTGTCTTAATCACCGGGAGCTGAGGGCCGATATGTTTGAACATAATGCAGGAGACAGGAGAGTGAGAGGAATGTTCGCATCCACCTCGGAGGAGGATGGACAGAACCGGAAGTGAGACATAAAAACGACGGTTAGAAAGCGAGGACAGGAGAGAAGCTTGAGATTCCGAAGCACGCGAGAGGGCATGCGAGCGACTCGGGATAAACAAGGGGAGAGTGGTGGCGGTGAGAACGGCCGAAAATGGCAGAGAGAGGCTGGTGGGATGGGAGTGGGACGCGAAAAGGCAAAAGGCTAAGTCAGAGATCGATGGGCCTGGGAGAGGATTGTTGAGGATGAAACGGAAAAGCTGGGAGGAGGAGGAAGAGTTGGGGAGATATGCCGGCGATGAGAGAGAAGTCTGTGTGTGCTGTAGATGCTCTTGCTGGGACAGGCAGGAAGAGGCAGACAGTTGGATAGATGAGAAGACGTGCCTTGCGGAGGAGAGCCAGGCGGGTCGGAGAGCGTGTGACTGGTGACGCAACCGTCTTCTTTGATCGTTTCCGATGTCATTCCCAGTCTAGCCATTTCCTGTCGCTCTTATTTACCGCTTACATTTACCACGTCACGCCTCTTTGGCGGGCAATGTCACGCAAGCGACCGATAACAGCTGTCACGCGGGTAATTCTCATTGCGCGCGTCTGCCCCGAGGCCTTCGCCGCCTCTTCCATCCTCCTCGTTCCAAGCCTCCTCGTCTCCTCCTCCCGCCCGTCCCCCTCCCTCCTCGTCGCGCTCGTCGACGACCACATCCCCGACCTCGTCTGGCGGCACATACCTAAAGTATCTGCTCGCCGCCATCCCTCCGCGGCAGCCCAAGTGCAGGCGCACGCCCGTCTCTCTTTAAAACAGCAGGATCTGCCCAAGCAAAGGTCGTACCTGGCCAATCTGCGGTATGTCGACAATCTGCGCCCTCCCTCCATCTCCTCCTGACTTCTCCTCCCTTCTTCTGTGTCCTGCATCACGCAGCTCATTAGAAGCCCAGGTACTACCCACGCGATCGATATACCGTGTCTACTGCTTTGTCTCATTAGACTCTCCCTGGCTCCTGTTGTCCTCTCAGTCCGGAGGCTTCCTACCTCCTTCCAGCGTATAGCGTCTGCTATTCCACCACACTGTCCTTCGTTACCATGGACCCCAACCAGGACTCTGGAAACGTCTCGTCGCCGACGATCGACAACTCATCTTTCCAGTCCTTTCAGCAAAACGATCTCTCGACCGCGTTTCCATCCGTCCTCGACCCCTCCCACTCTCTCCCCGACTCGCCGATCCCCCCAGGCCATGCCGCGCACCTATCTTCCCAGATGTCCTCCATGTTTCACGCGACCGAGATGGATCCACCGTCAAACCTCTCCATGTCTATGCAGATGTCTATGGGTGCCTTAACGTCTCCTGTAGATTTGGGCGCGATGGATGTCTCCAGCACGCTTCGAGAGCAAGCCGCTGCGCCCCCTGCACTGATCCCCGATTTCCCTGGTCAACCCCATTCGTTCGCCAACGCTGCGGACCATCGAATGAACGGCATGGACTCTCATGACCCTGCTGCCCAGCTTCTTGCTTCGCCCACGACAACCACTGCTTCAAGTAATGTTTCGCATGTGTCCTCTCCTGCACTCAACGGCGTGGCGTCCAACTATCTCATGGGCTCCTCTTCTTCCCTCGCTTCGGCCCTCGACTCGATGACCGTGGCACGCAGTCGCTCAGGCTCTTCAGCATCTCCCGGCTTGCTGACGAGCGCCAGTTCAGACCTAGGGTTTTCCTCGGGTGGCAGTGGCCCACCTACTTCGGATCCTTCTCTGGTATTCCCGCCCGGATATGAGCAGCACAATTCCTTGACTGCAGGTGGTAGAGAGGACTCTCCTGAGCAGCCAGGTGGTGCTCATCTCCTCGTACTTGGTGACATGCTGAAAACGTGAGTTGGCATCCACTGCCATTCCTCAGCATCCAATCGGTTTTTTAATTGTTTCCTTTGCAGGATTGCCCGGACAGCCAACTCTGGTAGCGAGGCCTGCACTTTGGGTCCGAGTCCAGATACTCGCAACCTTGTAGGCATGGTGGACGTTTTGAAGAAGAATGTCCTGCTATTGGCTGAACTCGTTGCTGCAATGCAGCTGAACGGTGGTGATGGCTCAGGTTCCTCTGCTACCGCGCAGAGCATTCACGCAGGGATAAGTTCGAGCCTTCCTGGGCTTGGAGGTTTGGAACAAGGCCAACAGCTTTTGAATCCGTCGCCACCTTTCCTGACTCCACCCAACGCACAATCAGAACAAGTCACGTCAGATTCGTCGGATATGTCGCGAAAGCGCTGCGCGTCCTCGGTCGCGGCAGATAGAGTACTTAAGGTCATGAAGATGGAGCCTCCAGACGATGTTTCCCTTCAAGCTGCTTCGTCCATTGCTCTTCACGCTCCCCCCTCATCTGCCCCGATTTCTCAATTCCCCTTCATCACACCGAACTCATTATCCGGGACGATCGTGGAGCAACCCTCTCTACCTCCGTCAGTACCTACATCGCGCCCCCAGAGTCCCTCACGAATGTCGCTTCCCTCCTTGAATCACTTGCAAGATTCCCAGCTCTCGAAACCAGCAGCGCTGCATCCAGTCCACCAGTTCCACACTTTAGATCCTTCACAATCAATACCCCATCCACAGGTAGATTTTGGTGTGCCGCCAATGTCTTCGGCATCGGGTACACCAGTTTCTGCCGGTTTTACCCCTTCATCCATACCCCCGACCCCGACGTCATGGTCGGACTCAAGAGCTGCTGGGCAGCGGCACCAGCACTCCTTGTCAGGCAGCTCGGTGCTCGCAGGGCTGCCGCCCCACGTCAGCACGAATGTCGCTGGTCCTTCGACACTACAATCTTTCGCCCCGTCCAATATCTACTCTCCGACTCGCTCAGTTAACCCGCCACACTCCGCCATCTCGCCCACCACCGCGTCCGGGGCACCTCACGGCACGCGGATCAGTCGCTCTTCGTCCTTCTCCAACCCGTTCGCGTTCAATGTTGCCGTGGATCACAATACCGTTCCTGTGTACGATCCGGTGGCGCTGTCACGACCTCCAACGTCAGGGCAGTTCAGCACGCGTCCGTCATCTCCGGATTACGATAACGACTACGACCAGGACGATTCCGATGACGCACCTGGGTCGTCTCCCCCGCAAGACGGGCCCGAGGGCATGGAAGGCATCCAATCTTCGCGAGGTGCTGGAAGCCGGCGGATGAGCCGTACGTCACCGTCTGCCGAAGGTGCGAATGGCATCTCGGGGCATGCAAACGAAGTTCCGCAGGAGTATAAAGGAGAAGTAGAGCGGATCTTCTTTGAGTTCTTAACTCAGACGTGTTCCAATCGTGAGATCTCTTTCTTCCTAGGTGTTATCTCTGTGTATGTTGTAACTGAGCCGTTTTCGGCTTGCAGTCGATGCCACGGACGCCAAAGGCGAGCCTATTCATCAGACCTTGATGGCGAAGAAGATGCAACGTCTCGACGAGTCCCCCGATTTCCGTCCTTTCAAGTTCCGTATCCAAGCGTTCACCAACGCATTCCTCGAAGAGGTATGTCGTCACTTTGTGTACCCCCCGTCTATGATCGACCACCCATCAACGACCTTTTTATTTAGCTTGCACGGCAAGGGTATCCCGAAGAAAAGATTCCGATGAAGAAGGTACGTTCGATAGACGCTGCAACGCTCCACTCGCCGAACGTGGCTCACCACCCTCATATCACCCCCTTCGTAATTGCAGATACGAAATTTCTTATGGAATCAGCCCTACATCTCGCGCTTCAACGAGGAGGGCAAAAAGTCCAAGTCAAAAGGGAATCATATCTGGCATGTGGACGCGAAGAAGCAGCAGGACGGCGGGTGGGTCTTCCGGGCGTTCCAGCGTAGGCTGGCGGGCGCACCCCCCGGCGTAGCGTACGTCGGACTGCGTTGGTCATGGGCACCGCGGATCTGGGATCCCCAAGCCTCGCGCTCCAACATGCCTGTGACGTACAGCGCGCCGTCCCTGCCGTCCTGGCTGGCTTGGAAAGACGACGTGTTATCTGGTATACCACCGCCTGATGCTCAGAACTGCGATGTGACGGTGGAAGCGAGGGTCGGTCTTGATCAGCATTTGTCGTGCCCGAGTGTAGTGTTGTCTGACGCTGCTTCCTGTTGCTTTTTGTTCAGTTCATTCAAGAAGGCCAGGAGGAAATGTTGGCACACACCGTGCACATCTCTATCGCCCCTATGGCTGCTGTCGATGCTTCGTTCACACCGTCCCGACGACCTTCGCTCGTCGGAGATATACATAACCCGCGTCGTGTGATGAGTGATACCGTGTTACCCCAAACAACTCCTCTCAGGTACGTCGTAATAGTGGACTCGCGTCATCCCCATTTCTGGCCAATGAATGCCAATCGCGTATTTGTACTCCACAGGCCGTTGCGATCCCAGTCATCGATGAATCCGTCACCGCCGACACCTGTCACTGCACCTGACTCACAGGTGGTGCAGGTGCTGACGACCGCTGCCCAGCGGGTGGCGCAGGAAGCCCAGTCCCAAGTCGTCGCGTCCCCCATGGAAGCCGGTCACGAACTGCAGGCGCTAGCTAAGCAGCAACACGTCCTCACTGTCACCGCCCAGGCGTTCAAGGCAGGCAACGACAACCCCGAAGGGAAAGGGAACGGCGTGCAGTCCAACGCGCTCGCCGCGGCGGCACAGCAAGTCGTCCTCCAGGCCGCTCGTCCGTCAGGTGGCTTCGGATAGGACCGTCGCGGCTGCCGCTGCAGGGAGCACGCCGCCGTCGCAGCAGCAGATCACCGTTAAGGAGGTCTCGGTGGCGACGCAGTCGGCGGTGGCGCAGGCGGTGGAGATGGTCGGGCCGCTGTCGAGCGAGGTGGACGTCCTCATGACTGCGAAGTCGCTGCTTCAACAGCAGACGCGGGCCCCTCCTCAGGCGGTCGACCCTTCGCAGATCTCAGCACCCTTGGACCCCGTCCGACCACATTCGACAGGCATGCTCACTTACCCATCGCAGTCGATGCCACTCCCTGTGTCAGGTATACCAGGGTTCTACGCGCAATGAACGTGTAGTAGATGATACTTTCTTCTTCCGGGCTTCGAGTTTATCGTATGCGGGTTTCGGGATACGTCTCTCTTCGTCTTTTTGTTTGTTGATGATTTATAACGATCGAAATAGCTTGTCTTCCCTCTCAGGATGTTGTTATTGTATCACCCTTCCCTCTCTTTTCTTCCGGTCGCGAATCTGTATAGAAACATATTTAACGCTCTCGCTCTCTTGTTTCCTCTCCTGCACCTCACTTCACCTCCGCACCACTCGCAATTACCCCCATCTTCATCATTCATCCCACTTTCGCCGCACGTCACGCCCAGAGAGAGGTTTATATGTCCTGAAGGCAGCGACGCGTAAATACGTCGATAGGTTATGTAAGGACTCTCGAAGTTGAAAGTCATGAATTTGTATTAAAGACAGTATCACATATGGTACACATTAGAACGTCGGGAGGGTTGATGAAGGTGCATGCGGGACATGCCTTCTCCACAACTATCGGGGTTTCCACTGCTGGTGTCGTCTCATGGCTTTCGGAGGATGTTGAAGGTACCGCTGCGGGGAGATCTCCGCCACTCAAGAGTGTACCACCGAACGCGCGACCTTCGTCCGTACGCTTGCGGGGAGCACCGTCCTCGTCGCCGCTCTCGATCATTTCTACGTCTTCGGGCTCTTCTCGCAGGTCGAGGACGTCGTTGGATAAAACACCTAAAGACACTAGCGTGACGGCGTTGTCTTCCAGTTCATGTCCTCGATGAAAAAGCCGCTGATAGATTGTCGGGATGCTCTCTTCATTCTGAATCTGTACGCTTTAAATCAGTACAACGTAGCGCGGAGCGCAGGGGAAATGACGCATTTACCTCAATTTTCAGTTCTTTCACGGTCATCTCTCGCGTGATAGTGATCTTCCTCTGCCTGTGCCGACCGTTCACTTGTCGTATCCGCTTGGATTGCCTGACTCCATTGACCTTGCGAGAACCATACGTGATAGGATACGAGGGCCGTTCACGGGATTCCACCACGGTATCGTCCTTGTGAAATGTTGCCGGAGTGGGAATGGGATCACTTGCTTTCAAAAGACGGACGGTGAGATCGGTTGTCTCAAACGAGGATTTTCTTGCGGCTCGAGTAAGTTTCGTGCTTACTGCAGCTTTGATTGACACTCACCTTTCCGTACGACATTCCTCGCAAACAGGTATATCCGAGATCAATTTGTCCCCGTCGCTCTCGAGCGCAATGAGAGGTCCACAGGGATAGCTAAGACGACATGAGCATCTCGTCTGGTACGTAGCTGAATTACTTACAGGTTCTCCAAGACATCGTAGTCTTGTCGCCTTACGACAACGACTTCTCCCTCAACATCGCTAGCGACATTAGGATCGATAATAAGGTTACTGTGGCGGCAGAGAAATCGAGTGTTGTCAATCCCTTCGGGTCGTTGAAGTTCAGTAGGTCGAAACAGCCATTGCTTCCACGAGCTCGCAAAGTGCTTTGGGATGATTGCACACGGTTCTCCTTCAACAGCTGAAGTGGTGCTGATCACTGCCATATCATACATGTGCTTCAGCTTCGCCTACATTGGGTCAATACAGGTCACACCGAAGAATGTCGAAGTAGGTACAATTACCTTTTCGTCTTCAGCTTGCTTCCGAATTTCCCGCTTGTCTTCCCGAGAGATGTGCAACAAAGCTTCACAAACAGGACAGACCTCATCATCCGAGGACAGGGTCTCCCATCCGGGGAAGATCTCCTTGAGAATCTTGTACCCCTATGAGCACACGTTCAGTTCAAATTGACCATCCAAGGTGCTATATTAGGAACGAGGCACACACATACCTCAGAGGATATACGTTTCCGATTACCCTGGTTGGTCGTGAGGCCGCCGTGTTCGCATTTGACGTGTCCGGAGAAGTCTGCATCGCCGGGTGAGGGGTCTTGCTGAGAAGGTTCATGCATCTTCGGTTTGTTCAGTCTCCAGTCTGCGGGCGAGGAGGTCAGCCGGACTAGACATGGTGTATTGAAACAGCACTGAGGCTGACCCTTAAGCCATAGCTTCGATATCCAATAAGAACGCACGCCATCTTCCGCCTGGCCCACTGCGTCAAAACGTGTCACGGAACGTGGGTGTTCGGTCTGGTAAAGACGTTCTGAGGGATCTGTCAACAAGGACTCTTTGGAACACAGCTACAATCTGATTACCATTGAAAGCGTGCCGCGTACACCGCTCACAAATATCCGTCGATGTCAGAGCAGGTGAGAAATGACATTGGTCTTCGTCGGATATTCGCTGCATAGCAGCCTGTCATGACATTGATGAAATCGTCCGCGGTGAAAAGAACTGAAGCCACATACCTTCTGGACTCGCTTCATGTGTGACGATTTGGTAGGATCGAGTTGCCCGTGCTCACAAGTTATGTCCGCATTTGAAATCGTGCATAATGAACCGTCTGCAAGGTATCTTTAGAAACCCGAGGTCGAAGCGACACGACGGTGACGTACCTTCAGATAATACCAATATGGACGAGTGTTTGTCCTTGTCCGTGCCAGCTTTCGGAGGTTTCGTGACATGGCGACCTAGCCATAACTCTAGAGCTTGACGGCTGACAACAGCAGACTCCTGGTGCGAGTTAAGATTTCACATCGAGTCATACATAGGAAACACATACATCGTCTCGTGATGACAAGGTCCATGAGCGGTAGATATCCATGACCATTCGTCGCTTCTCCTCGAATCGACGTTTGGCTTCCTGTTCCCTATTGAGCATTTCGACAGTGCATGTCAGTAGAGACACCGACTGCGGGCATTGAAGACATACTTCTGAGCGTAGTCATCGCATGCTTTGTCGTATTCCGCGTTCATATCATTCACGACTTCACGAGCTCGAAGGGGAATGTCTGCAAGTGCCGCAACGCCATTCACGTGCTCATCACCCTCCTTCACGGGCGTGGTAGCTCGTGATTCTGAGACCCCTGGGTCCCTCGCATACACAAGCATGTATGCATCCCTAGAGGATACATAGCTAGGAAGAGGTCAGAATGGCGGTCAAGGAGGCTTCATTCTCGCTCACCTCTGCTCTGCTGTTTCAGATTTCGGTGTTAGTGTTCTATGCGTCTTGTTGGTGGATAGTCTTCTGGTATGGAGATAAGAATGACGCACTCGATGATCTCAACGTCGGAATCGTCTATACGCGTGGGTTTCTTCTTGGGTCGGCCTCGCTGAGCACTGAAGAGAGGAGTGAGCGACAGCACAAGGATGACATATGGATTACCTACTTCGATTGCGACCCTTCTCTGGCGATTGGTGGTTTCAAAACAGATACGAGCGAATCCATTTTTGTCACGTCTTCGTCGTTGAATTGATACCACGACTTGTTCCTATTGATTGTCATGTAACAACGACATGTCATAGATGATGAACACTACCCACTGTACGTCGAAGACCTGGGCCTCATAATGGCCATGATATGCGCCTGCCGATATCGTCAACCTCTGCGCCCCCTCAAAAAGGGTTCGAGCTTACTAGATCCTTTGTGAAGTAACACACCCCTCAGATGATATACGTTGTGCTTGTATGCGTTGTCCTCTTCCTTAATCTTTCGTGACTCTTTAGAGCCCAGATACGGGTTCATGTCCAACGTGAGTGGAAAAGATATCGTGTTCTTAGACTTCTTCCTTTCCATGGTCTGCAAATCGAATACGAAACGGAGGAGAGAAACATGCAGGACCGGGGGCAGCTCTCTGAATTCTGTGTACCGTTTGGCATCTTTGAGACCGTCACAGACGGAGCAAAAATACCTGACAGAAAAGTGTGATGAGGGTTGAGGGACTGGCGCGAACGATAAATACCCACTTATTGTCACCCGAGAGATCTTCTGGTTGAAGGAGCGCATTCAAGCGGTCCTCCAGCTTGGCATTGTTCTTGTCAATGTTCACTTCGATCTCGAGGAACTCCGAGTCGCGTTCTGACTTCGTTTTGCATGACGAACACAGCGTGCCATAGACTTGTTTGCCTTGAAACTGCCAGTGCGATGAGACGTGACGAAGGTGAGCTGATAAGTGACTGCAGCATGTACCTGATCCGCCAAAAGAGACTTGAGACCTGGTACTGTTTGCTTTTGGAACTCCGTGTCAAGGTGAGCCATGAACAACTTCGAAAATCTATTGCCACGTCAATATTTGGAAGCTTATTTACACATGGCCCGACGTACTCCTGGGCATCCTGTTGCTCCGTCGTCCTCAGCTTCAAACTTTCCACCAATTTCACAGGGTTGAACGCATTCTGAGTACTCTCTTGCATGGCGGAAAATGTCACCTGAAGCTGAAAGATAGGAGACTCCTGAAATGCTCACGTCGTCAAATGCGTCGTCAGCTTAGATACTTCAGCGAGTGGCGTACCTCGAATTTCTGCGTCGAGTCCTGCGGTGGTTTGCACTGGTACACCCCGGTCCGAAATGCACGATCCTGGAACCACACCTTTGAATATACACAAGAATCATCAGCAGAATCCTGGAAGTAGCAAACTAAATGACATACCTGGAGAAACGCGTTCGCATAGCATGTCGCTCCCAGATTCTGTAGTTTGCAATATGAGCTCATCTTGCCGCCTTGGGCAATAGCCACAACGTCTCTGGACACGTACTTTCAAACCAATTGGAGCACCAGGATCCCGGGCGAGATATATAGGGTTCTCTCCCAGATGAGCCTGCTTCAGAAACGCGTCGCGTGCTTTGTCTGACAGCACACTAGTTAGCCTCACAGCCAGACTTGTCAATTAGACGGTGCGTACCTTCCACTTCCCACTTATCTTGACCAAGATAATTCAAGCAGTATGGGTTGCTCCTACACGACTTGCTGCTACAAGACGGTGCTTCGTCATCAGACACAACGATGATATCATCCTCCAGCTCTCCATGCCCCGGCTTTTCCTTTGGTCTCTCCTGAGGGGGCTTCACGGTGGATTTTCCCGCGTACTTGTTCTCGCATAGTGGGAGATTGCTGTTCGGCGCGAACCCGCATGCAGCTAGACGATGACTTAGAGAAATGTCAGACACGTCTGTGACTTCGGAACCGACCCATCCCCAGGCAGAGTAATCGCTCCCAGCCAGTTTGGCACGTTTGAGGCGCTCTCCTGCAGCTGGACCAGAAGTAGAGGGAGAATGTCGTCGTGGTCGTTTGGGAGGCATTGGAGTGGACTCGTCAAGAAAAGCGGATAATGTGCGAGGCATGTAGAGGGCCGGGTCAAGATGCGGTTTCACAAACGCCCATAACGCGTCGCGCTTATGATTTCGTAAAAGCGCTCGTCGATCACTGCATCGTCACTGTATGCTGCAGCCTCCTTCCACTATACCTTCGCTTTCTTCACCTCCTCCCCGTCCAATCTCATCCTTTGTCGTCCCACGACGTAGATGGTATAGCTTGGCTGTGGCTGAAAAGATCGGAATCTTCGGCCATGCACGCCATACGACAGCGCATACGGAATGTGTTGCGAGGTAACGGCGACCGGAATGCCACAAGGCTCCAGAGGAGGCGGGCACTAGGGACATTGATCTGGTCCAGACTGCCAGAATTGAGGTAAGAGACCATATCCGCATATGTTTATACCAATGCTGATGCAATTGCAGATTACTCCTTCTCCTTGTTGGCTTCGCTTGGATCCTGCTCATACCATCTCCTTTACTCGGGCAGTCGACATTCATTGACGAAAATGCGCTTCATCCAGGGCAGGTGCGTGCATCGATACTTGCATCCCTATGTTGTAGACTGAAGTTCATTGTGATGTCTGCAGGTGAACACGTACTGGAATTGGGGAGACGTCCACCAAGCAGACCTGTACCTCGCTCAGCTGGAACAATTACGAGATCAGAACGCGACTAGCAAGCAGTATGTCTCTGAAGTTCGCTTCTGGAAGCATTGTATTCACCTGCTGCAGAATTGCAGCTCATGTGTCCGAAGAATTCCGCAAACTTGGCATACCCTCTGCAACACAAGACTACGTATACCAGACATCGCAAGAGGTGCGTTGTCAATGTTCATACAGATAATCCCTTTGATTTCTTACCGCACGATAGTCTTACAATGGTACCAACGCATATGCAGTCTTCTCCTCACCGCGAGGCTCAGGTGCAGAAGCCACCTTGATATCGGCGCCATGGCTTAGTCACACAGAAGATGCTCTCAACTTGCGTGGAGTAGCTACTGTCCTAGCTCTTGCCGCATTTCTGAAGGGTATGCTATCGCATTTCGCTGGCTTTGTACTCTCTGCTCAAACCCTGCCACTTAGGATACTCTCTGTGGGCGAAGGATTTCATATTCGTTATCAGCAGTGGACAACTGGACGGAATGCAAGCATTCATCACAACCTATTACGGCGAAGAACCTTCCAGTCAGTGAATCCCTGAATATCACTATAGCTCTCTATATCATAGCTAACGCAGTGTTCAGACCTCATCGCTGAGCCTCTGACACTTCCATCTGGAGTGATTTGGGTCGCATTGAACATAGACTATCCCGGGCACTCTTTTTCCCACTTAGGGATATTCTTTGGTAAGACATGTCACTCAGTAGCTTACCATAATTGCGCTTACATGTGCTTGATAGAGGGAATCAATGGTCGTTTGCCCAACCAAGATCTGCACAACTCTGTCCAGCTTATTTCCCGACATACCGGCGGTGTCCCAGTCGTGCTATATGACCATCTTGACCCTCGCGACCAGCCTTGGAGAGAGGCCGAGTTAAGCATCATACCATCATGGGTTCCTGCATCTTTGAAAAAGATGTCGTTCGTGCAAGAATATGCCTACCGTGCCAAGAACCTCGTGCGACACGTAGGTTACCAAGCCCGCGGTAAGGCAAGCGGTGTCCATGGTTTGCTCCATAGGTGAGTAGCTTTGAAATTTGAATGACTTTCGCTCATGCCCACTATACTTGAGGTTCCGCATCGATGCTATAACATTGTATGCTGTTCCTGCAACGGGCCCACATGGCTTCCACGCTATTGGCAGGTTCGTCTTTTCATTCGCTGTATTGTCCCAACATACTGAGGTTGAAATAGGATCATGGAGTCGTCGCTACGAACAATCAACAACTTGCTCGAGCGCCTTCACGCCTCGTTCTTCTTCTATCTTTTGGTCAACGCCACGACATTCTTGAAGATTGGTTTCTTCCTTCCGGCCGCTATCATTCTCAGCGTTGCGATGATGTTCAGCGGGCTGTACGAATGGATCAATGCCGCGTGGTACAAAACCGTCGTCCCACGATCTGAGGAGAAGACAGAAACGACAGAATTGACATGGGTAGAAAGACCAAGGCCTGTTTTGGATGCACTACTCGTCATCGGCGCGACACATACAGCGGGCGTCGGGCTATTTTACTTCATCACCCTCCCTGCAGTTGTAGTCAATCACAGGGTACGTTTTCACTCAGAATACACCGCATCACATAACTGAAGATATTCTTCAGATAATATCGCCTGTCCTCTTCATCATTTCCCTGTTACTGCCTCTCGCAGCACTGCCCCTGTTCAAACAGACCTCTCCTGGAGCATCTCCTCTCTGGCAGGTCCTCAAAGCATTTAACCTCTGTCTTGCTTCAACGGTCGTATCGGTCACCTGTGTCTTGAACTTCTCGCTGGCGTGTACGACCGCTGCAACCCTGAGCATTCCGCTCATTTTCTCCTCTCCGAGCACTTCCCTCCCTCTGAAAGTGGTGAAGTACGCGTTCTATATGCTGTTGGGCTTTGGATGGATGGTATTTGCGACAGAGGAAGTCAGGAGTGCCATATGGCATTGGGAGCTGATGGGAATCTGGTTCGCGCCATTCATATGCATAGTGTACACTCCTCTTGTATTACAAGCTGCGCTAGTGAGTATATTGCCACTATAGACAAATATTGCGGACAATATGGGACGATAGCATGATCATGCGAATAAGTAAACGAAAGCGTAAAGGACATACCGCGATGCGCGGGATGAGATGAGAGAACAAGAATCCCTAGCCGATATCCATACCCATGTCGCCTTCTGGATCACCGCCGAACAGGTCTTCTTCGCCACCACCGCCGCCCTCTGCGTCCGCCCCTTCGGTGTCTGCATCTTCCTGAGTGATACCTTCCTTGATGAGCCTCTGCTTCTCCTTGAACTCGTCCCTCTGTGCAAGTTTCATGTCGAGATCCGCTTGAAGCTTCTTCAATGCGTCCTCGAAACGTCTCTGCGATGGCGAGTCAATATACACGTTGACCGGAGATATGTAAAGACACACCCGAATGAGTGGATTGGCTGAGCTTGCAATCTCTCTTCCCTTCTTCGCCACAGCGATCTCTAAATCCCTGACCTCTTCATTCAGGAGCTTCTTCCATTGGGAATCTTCCTCATCCTCGTCTTCGTCGTCTTCGTCGCTCTCGTCATCATCATCTTCGTCATCCTCGTCCTCATCACCACCAGCTTCCGCATCATCGTCCCCTAACGCCAAATCCAACTCTGCCGCAAGCTCCTCGTCAATGTCGCCCTCGGCTTGCTCCTCGTCCTCCTCTCCGTCATCTCCGTCATCTTCTGCTCCAGGAGCGGGTGTAGGGGCATCTCCCATCTCGGATTCGCCGAATCCTGGAGTCGGTGCGTCGATAGGTTCGCGCTCTATGAACTCGGAATCTGAGAGGTCAGGATTTACGTTCTCGAGAACCTCTACCTCAATAGTGAGTTGGGTTGCATTAAACGCTGCAAAAGAATAGACGCACCATACTGTACTTCCGAAGCCAGAGCATCCTCTTCTAACAACCGCTCAACCTCTTGTTCCACAGTCTCAATAGTCTGCAGCGGAGTCCGAATGAGAAGGGTGAGGCCCTAAGGAAGGGAGAAGACGTACACTGCGATTCAGTCGCTTCCTGAACCTTCGCTTGCGAACGTGGTGCAGTGGGGGTGTGATTCCGTGAGGCCATATAAACTCGTCAACATTGAAGCTCTTCTGGTGTTGGTGTATGGCCTCTTCATTCGATAGCTTCTCTTCGACGACAAGCATCTATACAGACGAGATATCAGCACCTATCACACGACTGCAATGCAGGATATAATGAGACCTGACAAATGTCCGCCACTTTGAACATCTGCTTATTGTCCAATGTCTTCTGTGATTCGACAATACAGGGAAGATCCACCAATTTGGACGCGTATGTACTGTTTCCAATGTGAAATACGGCCCTGCGTGAATCTTGACCATACGCTCAATAGGAGAGCAGCGCGTTATTAGACTGATTACGCACCTTTGAATTTGAACCACACATCATTGCTTATTTCTCTCGTGGACACCATTTTCCTCAGCTTCTCGCAGTCCTCTCCAGGTGGCATCCTGAGAATGAACTGCTCTTCGAACGACAAAGGATCCTCATCGTCCGAGTCGAGTTCACGGTCATAGGCACCTAAGAATGACATCCCAGGTGCTTGTGCCGCAGCCTTCTCGCTCAGCTTGAGCTTGAGTTTAGGTTGCGGCCTAGCTCTAAGTGTCGAAGCCCTAGTTGAGCGTGTTGCGACGTGATCATCTGGAGTGATATAGACAGGAGTGGTGCTCTTCCGCCGAGCAGACTGTCGGGTCATGGTATGCGAGACCATCGTTCGTGGTGTCGTTGCGGAATGGGGCGGCTGGTAGTTGTTGTCGTTGTCCTCTTCGACATCATCCTCGACATCGTCAACGATGATCAAGTCGTCGTCCATGGTGGTGAAACGAACCGAGAGCGATAGAGACGGATGAGATGAGAAGGGACTGGCCAGGAGCAGTCGCGCTTCCCGCGACTGCGTGAAAGTCGGGGTGTCCCAAAATAGAGATGCCGACGGTATTCTACCGAACGCCCATTACATCAGCCGATCACGATCAATGGCGAAATGCGTGGGCGCGTGCCTGTCGGGCTTGCAGTCTCAGGAGACGAACTCGGACTCTTGTCTGCTTTCTTGTCGGGCTATCTGTGTTGTCAGCTTTTGCAGGCTCAGCAGGGACTCCTTGAGTGCGTTAGTTTTCCTCGTGCGCTCGGATGCGGAACTTTTGCTGACGGAAATTTGCCTATAGATTCAAACATCGTGGTCCGGTTTCGGAGTCTTACTGTAAGCTGGTGCCAGCAATCCGATGTTGCAGCTCTCTTTTTGACTCACAAGACCGCACAAACGGTGTCATTAGTGCGATACGATGCTGGGATACCGTCAGATTCCGGCGACGCTTGGTCGTCTGTCTGAGACTTGCCCACCATCCCGTGTAATTGGCCGCAACACATCTCCGACAGTGCCAAGTCGCAATTTACCCCGCATCCCCTATTCTTTGCGCCACGGCGGCGCAGGATCCCGACGATTTGCCTCGTCTTATGCCGCAGCTGGTGCAAACACCAGTTCTTCCGCGAAGTCTACAACTGTAGCGTTTGCAGGTTTGCTTGGTCTCGCAGCCCTTGGGATAGCTAGTGCGTACTGGCGTCCGCATCCGACTCCCGTTCATCTGGACAGCGTGATTGCGCCAGCACAGCAAGCAGAGGACACGGGATACGCATCCTCTGATGAAGTACGAAAGGCGATTGAAGAGCTGAAGAAGGCGCTGCGAGGCGAAGTCATCACGGATGCGAGCACACTCGTTACGTACGGGTCGTCTGCCAACTCATACCATCCTGCTTCACCCCATTCGGTAGCTGTTCGTGTAAACAGCACAGATGATGTTGTCAAGGTCGTTAATATTGCGAAGAAGTATCGCATACCTGTGGTCGCATACAGTGGAGCGACCAGCTTAGAAGGTCACTACTCCGGTGTAAGTCTCAAGCTTTGATAAGTGACTTGAAATATACTGACTCAATCCCGCGAGCAGATTGAATCCGGGAGTATATGTATCGACATGTCCGGGATGGACAAAGTGTTGGAAATACATGGTACCGAAATTGCGGCTCTCCTTGTCAATTGGATGGTTTTCTGACTTTTCAATACTCGCAGAGGACGACGGTGATCTTGTCTGCCAGGCAGGTGCAAGATGGGAAGATATCAACCAAATATTGAAGGATAAGGACATCCCGCTGTTCTTTCCGGTACGTGAAGCCGTGTGTCTATGTCATGCCCAGCGTTGAACGTTGAACCGTTCACTTGAACCAGATTGATCCTGGCCCCGGTGCTGTATGTGATGCCTCAGTTTTTGCCATACAATGAGGACTCAATGTCTGTTATTTAGACCATTGGGGGCATGATTGGTACAGGCTGCTCCGGGAGTGAGTGCTATACTTCCGTCAAGGCTGCGCGTCCTCATCACATACCTCTTATCCTAGCGAACGCCGTACGATACGGAACTGCTCGAGCAGAATGGTTTTTGAACGTGACTGTCGTGCTGCCAAACGGCAAAGTGATCAAAACACGCCGTCGTGCTCGCAAATCTTCAACGGGATTTGACACCACCAAACTCTTCATTGGTGCTGAAGGCACTCTTGGTATCGTCACGGAAGGTGAGTAATTGCGATATGCAGCCAAAAAAATCCTATAGTTCCATTATTTTCCGTATAGCTACCTTGCGACTTGCCCCCGTCGTACCCACGAAGGTTGCCATGGCTCAGTTTCCGACGGTTGAGAAAGCTGTCAGCGCGGTGCAAGAGATCCTGAACAGTCCCGACGGTCCTCATATTCGTAGATCATTTCATCATGTCGAGATGAGTGCATGCACTGACATGCTGTTATACAGAATGCGTTGAACTGTTAGACGACAGGAGTACGTCTTGACTTGTACCTCACCTTCATCCATTCTCATCTGTCTATTCACAGTGATGGCCGCAATCAACGCCGCGGGCCTCGTATCCCGCTCTTACCCGGTGTCTGACACGCTATTCCTCAAACTGCAAGGCACAAACGAGTCTATTCAACAAACCGCCACGACCGTTCAGAATATTTTCAGCAGGCACGGGAGCACCGCGTTCGAATTTGCAAGCAGTGAAGACGAAGCAGCGGAGATGTGGGAGAACCGGAAATACGCTCTCATGAGCACTATCACGGCTGGTGGTGAAGGTACTAGGGTATGGACGACAGATGTTTGGTATGTTGCGAGAAAGACTGCAGATGTTCATCTTGATTTAACCGTTGACCTTTCAATCATGACAGTGTCCCTGTTTCTCGTCTCCCCGAACTGGTCTATGAGACGAAGAAAGATTTGGCCAAGTCTGGTCTCAACAAGACCACAATTGTTGGTCATGTTGGTGATGGTATGTATCTCTTCCATGATCTGCACTCAATGTCTCTGACAGCCTATGGCGGAAGGCAACTTCCATGCTCTCATCGGTTTCAACAGCGACGAGGAATTGCCAAACGTTAGCGCAGCCGTCCACAGGCTTGTCCATCGAGCCATAGCGCTAGACGGTACCTGTACGTCGTCACCTGTGTCTACCCCGATGCATTAAAAGACCTGAACGTTTCTTCAACCAGGCACGGGAGAACACGGAGTCGGAGTGGGCAAGAAAGAGTATCTGTATGACGAGCTTGGCGAAGACACAGTGGAACTCATGAAGACCATCAAAGCCGCCATCGACCCGTTGAACATCATGAACCCTGGGAAGGTATGTCTTCAAACTCTGATCCAAGCTCGCAACATCAACTTGCTCATAATTTTGTTCAGCTTTACCCGGATGACAAGCCGGGTAAGGGCCACTAAAAGCAGGATTGATGTCCCTACGGCCCACCGACTGCTTCGAAAGGTCGTCCAATGTCGTAACGAATGTTTTGAAATCTGTATCTTGTGGATGGAACCTGTATCATTACCTACTTGCTTAACGCGGACCTGGAGCTGTTTACCGAAAGATAGGCAGCACATCACAGACTAAGGCTATGCGAAACGAAACGATGTACAGTTGATGTACAATCTATCGTATATTCCTCAGGGCGAATAATGATACTATGTGTAGAGTCTGGACAGGTAGACCTAGCGAAGAACGCGATAACCAACGCCTATACAACCTTTTACTGAGAGTGGGGAGCGAAGAGTATTTAAGGTATGCTACAGCAGCGCTCTTCCCTTTTACCAGCCCCTGTTGGCCAGCCTTCCGCCCTTCAATTTGTCGTCACTAGAACACGATCAGTAGGATGGACGAGATGCAGGGTCACCCAGGATCACTTACATGCTCAAGCCCACCATGGCTTCTCCAATGTCCTCCGAGATCTGTGATATCGCGTGAGTGGGTCTATGGACCTAACCATAAACATGTAGACTTTACCTCCGCGAGAATCTTAGGGTTGTTGTAGTGTGTGACGGCCTGAACGACGGCTTTGGCGCGCTTCGCAGGATCACCAGACTATGTGAATGGGTGTTGTGAGTGAAGGGTAATCAACAGTGGTGAACAAGAGCTGTGATGGCGATCACGAGCATTTTGCGGTACAACTTACATGGAAGATGCCTGATCCTACGAAGACTAAGAGAAACGGTGTCAGTTCGCCTCGAATTGTTTCGCGTTATATCAAGAAGAGCACGTACCTCCATCACAACCCAGCTGCATCATCAGAGCGGCATCAGCGGGTGTGGCAATACCACCTGCAGCAAAGTTGACGACAGGAAGACGTTTCAGGCGTGCGGTCTCCTTGAGCAAGTGGAATGGCGCTTGGATATCCTTGGCGTACGCATAAAGCTCTTCTTCGTTCATCACGCTTGCTTTCCTGATTTCGCTCATCACGGACCGCTGGTGGCGGACAGCTTCGACGACGTTGCCGGTCCCCGCTTCGCCCTTGGTGCGGATGAAAGCGGCACCTTCTGAGATGCGGCGAAGGGCCTCGCCGAGGTTGCGTGCACCGCAGACGAAGGGGACCTTGTAAGCATGCTTGTTGATGTGATGTTCCTCATCGGCAGGCGTAAGCACCTCGGACTCGTCGATGTAATCAATACCAATGGCTTGCAGGATCTACAGCGAGCAGGGCCAGCGAGAGTCAACGAATAGAAACCGAGCAGATAGAGACGAACGGCGTACTTGAGCCTCGACGAAGTGGCCGATGCGGACTTTAGCCATGACCGGAATGGTTACTGCATTGACGATTTCTTTGATCATGTGAGGATCACTCTGTTAAGATCACCCAAAATTAGAGACAAGCGCGGTGTATTATATGTGTAGAAGCAAACTTGCCATTCGAGCAACACCACCCTGTGCTCGGATGTCCGCTGGGACGCGTTCCAATGCCATCACAGCACAAGCACCTGCCTCCTCAGCGATGCGTGCCTATCAAAACCGAACAAATGTTCACGGTAAGAATCGTGCCTTTTAGACGGGTTGGTCACTTAGTGGTCATCTACCTGCTCAGCGTTGACTACATCCATGATAACACCGCCCTATTCACGTTCACGTCATGAGATCTTGATCAAAAGCAGTTGGTATTCCGAGACAGACCTTGAGCATCTGCGCAAGCCCAGACTTGACCTGTGATTAACGCCATGTCTACGTGAGGATATGCGATGGAAGATTGAGCAGCAATCAAGCAGTACGAACACCGAATGTTCCCAAGCTGCTACTGGCACCATCCTTGGTGGATGATCGGACTGGGGCGACGACTGGAGTGCCTATGGAGTTACCGACGCCATGTGCGACAGGAGGCGGGAGGGGCGAACCATTGGGGGTTGCAATCGGAGTGGTCATCGCTGCGAGGTCTGTCCTGGACGAAGAGGAGAAGGAGAAAGAATGAAAAGTTTTGGGATGACTCGCACCGGTGCAGGCGGCGGAGTGCTTTTCTCGTTGGCGGGCATCTTATCGGTCAGCGCCGATCGCCTTGGCGGACGTCCGCTTCCGCCCATCCCTTTCCCTCCGACACCCATGTCCTCCAAATGTCCATCGATCCATTTCGCTCGACGCGACAACGAAGGCTGCTCATGCTATGTCGAACCTGACCGTGATGTGCTCGCGTCATGTCTCACTTGTCTTCATCATCCATGAACGCATCTCGCCGCACCAAATCGCTCATCTTCGACGTGACGCCCCATATTGGCATCCCTAGACACGCCATCTTCTCTTTCTCAGCTCCATTCTCTCCGCACCTATCCGTGTAACGCCTGGCGGAATGACTGAAGGCTTTGTCACTGCAGTAAGCTAGATTACCGGCCATGATTACCAGGTACTGGTGGATTCAGTGGAGACTCTCATGGCCATGGAACGAGCTGAGTCGAAGATATCAATATAGTATGTAAATTCTCTTCGCCGGTGGTCGATGTCGCTCAAATCCCTTTTCTCTTGGTGCTCTTAGCAAGCCCATGGCACGTTTGACTGTGCCTGCGCATGCTGAAACATGCGGTTGATCATATGTCGGTCAATATGGCTATGCATGTGGCTTTCGGACCTCTATGCACATCACTGTATGATGCTCGAGAGTAGAATTTATTCTCTCGTGTGATCATTTTCTGACGGCAACATACGTGCTCTATGTTCCAGGTGAGCATGCAACGAGACTTGGAATCTGTTCAGACTCAACACTGACACTCTCTACCAGCCCTTCCTGTGAATCGTATGATGGATGAGGTCATCGCTCGCATTCGGTTCGGTCTCAGGTGCTCGCATCTACCAGAAGGTCGAGCATTGATCCGTACAGTCGCAAGTCTCCTCTTATACACGGGCTCTTCTCGGATGTCCACGTGTCGCGAAGTGGAAACGAAGGGTCTCCTCAGCTCTTCCAATATTCACCACGGATCCAAGTCGGTGTAGAGCCCTTTGTAGAAGATGTACTCGTGAACGGAGCCCTTCTTGCTCGCGGGCCGTGGACGTGCAGCTGAACTGTTGTATAAGAGTGCGATACTCCAGCAGTTGCGGCAAAACGCCGCGTCGTTGTGAACAGGATGCTCCGTCTCTTATCCAGCCTACTGCTGCTCTTCACCACTTGTGCGTCTGCCCAGAACAACGTGATCGTCCCAGGGGCCACCTGGACGGACACCAGTGGGAATGCGATCCAAGCTCATGGAGCTGGTATTCTGAAGGTGAAGCGCATGCTCATTTCCGCTCCGGCGATTCATTCTGACCTTTCCGGACCCTGAATTAGGTTGGAAGCACTTTCTACTGGTTCGGAGAAGACAAGTCGCACAACAGCGCATTGTTCAAGGCAGTCTCTTGCTATACGGTTCGTAACATGCAGTTCTACGGATACTTGGCAAGCGTGTTGAATATTTCTGCTCAGTCGTCTGACCTCGTGAATTGGTCGCGCCAGAATGATGCCTTGAGTCCGATTGCTAATACCATGATCTCGACCTCGAACATTGTAGAGAGACCGAAAGGTGAGTGCCAGCGCGACATGTTCCATGCCTGTTCATACTCACCTATGTTTCCCGCAGTCATATTCAACCAGAAGGTAACCGAAGCTTCTAAGCTTCTCCTTCCCTTTGCACTCACGCACAATGAACGCATCATACACAGAACTCTGAGTATGTGATGTGGTTCCATTCCGATTCGTCCAAGTGCGTAATTCCACCTATCATCGTCTCATACTACTCCACTTGCTGACGCTCGGACGTTGATGCTTGCGGTGCTTCTTTCGAACTATAGCTATGGCGCAGCCATGGTTGGCGTTGCCACGGCTAAGTCGCCTTGCGGACCCTACACGTATAAATCGAGTTTCAAACCACTCGGCGCGGATTCTAGAGATGAGGGCCTCTTCCAAGATGGTACGAGCATCTTCTATCATTTATAACATACTCGGACTGATGAAGCTGGCTGTCGCATCGTAGATGACAGTGCGTATCAGGCTGCTCGCCAGTTGTATTGGCCCCCGCCCTTAAATACCATCGGTGTTGCGTAGGTGCCCAGACGGCGTACCTACTCTATGCCTCGGACAACAATCAGAATTTCAAGATCACGAAGTTGGATGCCAACTACTACAACGTGACCACCCTAGCCTCCCAATTGTCAGGTTTGAGTTTCTTCCCCTGTTCACGCGCGGAACGCCACAAATGAATTGGGATCTTGTCCAGCGTCTACCTTGGAATCTCCTGGCGTTATCAAGCGGAACGGTGTACGTCCAGCAGTCCAGATGACTTGCTATCAATACACCCCTCATCCGTCTGATTTCCTTTTCCTCTGGGCATGCCTAGAAATACTACCTTATTGCGTCGCACACAAGCGGATGGGCTCCCAATCCCAACAAATGGTTCTCGGCTACCGTACGTTGACAATTCCCCATATCCTTGGGCGGCAGTGATCACCGCCGCCCCGCAACTTCAAAACAAAGAACACCCATGATCTAACACGACTTCATGTTGTTTCACAGAGCCTGTCCGGTCCTTGGTCCTCCCAAGCTGATATCGCTCCTGAGCCGGTGCGCACGTACTTCTCACAGAATGCCTACGACCTCCCCTTGGGATCAAACGCTATCTACATGGGCGACCGGTGGAGGCCTGATTTGTTGGGTAGTAGCCGGTATATCTGGTACCCTCTCGACTTCTCTAGCGGGTCTCCGACCCTTGTGCATGCCGACGTCTGGAGCGTGAACTTGCAAGCTGGTAAGCCTCAGCCCGTCCCTGTCCTTGTACTGCAGCTCCCTGGCTTCGGGAGTGTGCGGAATGCCGTTGACGTTCGCTGACTTCGATTTTGTCTCGGTTGTCTAGGAACGTACTCCGCTGCAAGCGGGACTACATACGAAGCTGAGAGCGGTACCCTCGGGGGCTCGGCCACTCTCGCATCGGACTCTTCGTTCTCCGGCGGTCGGGCTGTAGGCTATCTCGGTATGTTCACGGCCTCAAAGCCCAACCCTACTACGTTATTCTGAATGCCGATTCGATTTGCGATCAGGACATGGTGGCACAGTCACTCTGAACAACGTCCAGGGGAACGGCCAGAAGCATTGGATTTCGCTCTACTACGCGAACGGCGATTCGACTTGGAGGAACGTCACCGTCAGGTCCGTACCCAAACCGAGTGTCATCCTGCTCAAGTTAAATATCAAAATACTGATCCACGCCAATGTCGCCATTTGATCTACGCAGCGTCAACAATGGGCCATCGATCCTCGTCGACCAGCCCGACACCGGAGGTGGTCATGTCATCCTCAGCGTGCCCGTGCAGGTGACGCTGAACAACGGCGCGAACTCCATCGTCTTTGGCGCGGGTCAGACCAGTGAGTCTTGTCCTCCCATGACGCAACTACAGATTTGTCGGGCTTTGCTCATGGCCAATTTTTTTTCTTCATCCTTATCCCTTGCTTACAGATTATGCGGCCGACTTGGACAAGATCGTTGTGTACTAAACCTTACCAAGTGGCAGTGGCACATCTGACATTGGAGGCGGACGGGGGGGGGGGATCTGCCCGTCGCTATATCGGTTTCCTTCCTGGCATGTACATTCAGTTCCCCAGTTCCAGAAATACGATAAGGGTGGCAGAGAGAGAGAGAGTTCAAGCTGGCAGAACTTCCAGAAAGGCGTGTGACATACAATGCTTCGGAGACATTAAAAGCGGCAAGCGATTGGAACCGTGGTGTACCGTAGCGCGAGACACACACAAAGAACTTCTCTCGAATCCGGTTCAGGGTTAACATGAACTGGGACACATGGGTTCGCATGCATTGAGTACGGAGGGGTGGGCTTGCATCAAGATCCAACTGCATCACCACGGGTAGAAGTGAACCGAATTGGCATCGATTGCGCATGCACGTCGCGCAGCAAGGGCTGGTGGTACCGGTACATATGGGTTGCCCAAGTGACCATGCCTCTGGGACACATGAACGTCAGAGCGGCGTAAAATAGGACGACGAGGTGCCGATACATCGTCCGATTGATATTAACCCAAAGAGAATCCGCGCAGAAGCCCATTGGATGGATGTTTTATGGTAGGAAGGTATATTGCCATGATCGCGTGTCGTGAAAAATTTTGAATGCGGTGGACGAACGAGTGAAGATGGTGGCATTCAAAATCCTTTTCCTTGAAGCCATCGCACAACGTCGTGTTTCCATTTCCCTCCGCTGAGCACGACGTGCCGCGACCGGACGGTCTGGATTTTGAGGTTGGTCAATTTTGGTGAGCCCTCGGGGTACAAGGTGGTGGCGATGTCGTTCACAAGGGCCTGCAAGAGATGGAACGCAATCAATTTCGGTTGGGCGGAACAAGAAATAACGAAAAAGGCGCGTCGTAAGCAAGTAAAATGAGGCGGGGACTCACATCCACGTTTCCTTCGACGTTTCGAATAAGAGTGAGGTATTTATTGCTGTTACGGATGTCGGTGTACACTGGAAGGGAGCCACGTGTATTGCGGGGCACGAAGTACGGATGTGTGCTCGCAGGTGCCTCGTGCAGTGGTGGAGCAGCAGTGGCTTGTGTCGCAGCGCGTACGGGAAGGGAGCGAGAATACCATCGGGCTTGGCGAAGCGGAGCACGGGTGTTTCTGAGGATGGAAAGCATGACTATGTGCGAATGCTGGGCGTGAATGAGGAGGTGACAAGGGATTGGCAGGAGTGGGGGAAGAGGAAGACGCACCGGAGGATTAGTGGCAAATATGAATGGGCGAAATGGAAATAGCGCGGAACTGAGGATGGCGTGTCAGAGGGCGTGTCGCGGTGAGACTGGAAGCAAATCGGACGAGCTTCGAGGGCGTCGACAGGGGCAGCGGGAGGGAGGGTGAGAGCGAGTCCGAGGTCGTCGTCGTGGTTGATCGCAGCGGCAGCGTCCCCATGTTTCACCCGACTCAGTCTGCGCACGACAGCGGCGGCGCGTGTCACAGACGCCCGAGCGCACACGGGCGCCTGTCTGCACCTGGCAAAAGCAGAAGCGCACCGCACAGTCCTAGTCCGTCGCCATGCTTCCGAGCAATTTTCAGCCTCGAATGGTGCGTTTCAACGCGGGCTAGCTGGGCGGAGGATACGCGCGACGATCATTCGTGATTCGTCTCACCGCTCTACGATGTGTTTAGAGAGATGCACGACCCCCCGGCCCTGGCTGAGCACCCGGCGTCGGCGAGCAGAGCCAGTGCCCAGGAACCCATGCCCAGCGTGGCCACCCAGTTTTCGCCGGGGCTCCCTCCTCTCCACGTTCCTTTTGGACATGGTTTCCAGGGCTGCCTGCCACATCCAGGTGAGCATCTCCTCCTGGATCTCACTCCGTCTGCGAAAATCTCCCTCCGTGGCGGAAGATGTGGCTGATTTGTTGTTGATTCACACTGATCGAACGCAAGAACCGCGCATTCGTCCACCGCTACCCGTCCGCTGCCACATGAGGATGTCTCCTGATTTAGTGGTGTCCAAGCCCGTGCATCGGCCCACCACCGTCTTCCCAATATTAATTTCGTATCCACTGCCTTTTTGCCGGCACCCGTCACCTCGGTAATGCGTAATTCTCCAGCGACAACACCGTTTCTCCTTAGCCACCGCCAGGGCGCCCACCTGTTCTTATCCGGATCCGATGTTTTCTTATAAGCTCGCACGAGCCCTTCACGACTCCCCTCCCAATCCCCATCCTCCTCTCCGACGCCAGCCATGGCCATGGCCTACGTCCCCTTCGCTCCCAGCATCTCATACTACCACCCCCAACCTCCCAAGCATGGCCAGTCCTCCCGGCTCTTCGCATCGAACACCGGGTATTATCCACCTATGACATACCCACAGCGCTTGCCACCCCTCAGTGGCTCGGTGCACTTGCCTCCAGTGCACACCCTACCATACTGGAGAGACGACCAAAGTTGTCTCTTTGGTACCAGCTTTCCTGCAGACCTGTCTGCAGCCCTTCCGGTCAGCTCACAGAAGCTGCCACTCAAGTCCTTCCTGCCGGAAGCAGATTCTTCGCCACTTGGCGTATTGGCGACAGGCACGGAATGTAAGCTCACTTTCGCTCTTCCGTTTATGTCAGAGATGTCGATCTCTGACCACATTTCCGTGTTCTTCTTTTGTCTTCTTAGTTCCTCCATCGCCATCCGATACATGCTCTTCGGGAACAGGACCGTCTCCGAGCCCAGAAATTGTACATGCCGTATGCAACGCACCGCTCGTAGCGCCGGTTCCACTCCCGTACCACTCGCCGACCTTCCTGCAATTCGATCTGCCAGACGACGACGAAGACCTGTCGCATCCGCCATACGTTTCACGACCACACAAGCGCAAGCGGTCAGACACAGAGATCGAAGATCCCGACATGACGGCGCTAGGCGCCGTCAAACGTCGCCTCGGCGTGCCCGCCGTTCCCGCACATACGAACGCGTCGACGCGACACCATCCTCACCTGCACCACCACCAGCAGTACGCGAGCGATGCCTCTGCTGGCGTACGCTACCCACTGCGCCGATGGCCTGGTCAGCCGGGGGCATCGCACGGAACTGGCATGCCCGGCTAACGTAAGGGCGATCTCCCGGCTCGATTCTCCACCTTTGTGACGTGAGTACATACTGCGCCTTTCGCCCTGCGCACCGTTATCGTCCGCTTTTAGTTTCGTGCGTGCTGACAGTGCGGTCTCTTCGCCTTTCTATTACAGTTCTCAATTCTCAATTGTATATAGTCGCCAAACCCCATATCGGTTGCTATCTCCTCGCCGCTTCCCCTTCCTGGATGGCGGCTAGCCTAAGGAGCTTCTTGGGGAGGGTTCTTCCATTGCCATTGCCGAACCCGCTTCCAAGCTGCCCCAATCCCATCAGAGGGAACCTGAGGAGGCGAACTGCATCTCTCGCCCAAAACCCCACGGCGCATTTGGCAATCATAGGCCATATGATGCCATCCGCGGCGGGCATTGGCACGTTATAGCAAGCAGCTGCTCCATCCGTTTTGATATCCAGGAGCCGTCGTCTTCCATCATTTGCAGGGGGGGAGTGTTGTCGCATGCGCATGCAAGTTTGTACATATCAGGCACCACCAAGTTACCATACTTCCTTTCATCTCACTTTCTCCGTACGTTAGACAGCTGTCGAAACCCTAGGCATCTCTCTCCCCTCCGACATATCATTTTTTTGGCACATTTCCATCCATCTCTCATCATCTTTGCCATCCATCATCATATCATACTCTTACTAGCATCACATAACGCATTGGCATTCGGTTACCCTACCCACCCGGTCGTATCTTCCAAGTTCCGCCCCACCCCTTACTCTAGTCTATATGTTTTATCACACTCCGCATCTGCATCGCGTTTTTTTCCTGTTGCCTGTTCGCATTGTTCGAATTCGTGCTTTGTCGGCATTCTATCACCTTCTACGATCTTGGTCATTGTGTCTGTCTCTGTCTCTCCTGCATTGTCCCGTAACACAACACAACACAACACAACACAATAGTTCTTTCGTTTACACGCACATCGCATACCGCATTTTATATTATCCTCACACATCATCATCTCGGCACTTGTTTCATGATTCATCTCTCTTCGGACTTGTGCTTCCCCATTGCTCGTCCTGCGGCGAGTTTGTCTGTACTGTACACGTAGTGTCTGAATCATCCTCGACCTATAGCTATCTCCGTCACTTCGCTCTACAATGCATCCGCGTGTATAATAGTATCACCCACTACGCGCCATATCTGTATCTGTATTGGACGTTCTGTGACACTGTCCTGTCTATGTAATCGATATCCATCCGGCTGAAAGTTCGCGCAACATCGTCCAGACGTCCAAGGACGTCCACGAACGTAGACAAACACGTCCGAATCGGGAATAGCGGACGACGGACGTTGATTACTCCGTTTCGTATCCGTGGTGCGCCCGACGCAACGAGATGATCATGGTCTATCTCATCCTGCGGTAAGAACTTCCGCTGTGGATAAAAACACGACTCGTGCAGGCATCTGGCTGTAAGAATCACTAGTACTGGTGATACCGGGCACTACTCTAAAAGGTCTCAAGTGGAGACGAGTCAAAGGTTCGAACGTTCGGACATCTCGCAACACGTCAAAGACAATTCGGCTATAACAATGAACGGCCCTGGCACAAGACAAGACACCAGACACCAGATCAGCCAGCTAGCTCCAACGGTGAGCGAGACACTCACTGTCAGACACCTGGTGGCGCAAGACGGCGCGCAGCGGCGACGACCCTGGGTCTTGAGAGAGCGTTCCATACATAGCCTTAGAAGTCAGGACCGACTGCTATCACCTGCAGCTGTCCAATTTGAATCAGGCTGATGAACTCGAGGTTGCGTGCCATAATTGTCGCCGCGCAACAGGTTTGCACGAAGTTCGGGCAACCAGGCCTCAAGCATGCGCACAGAAGACGATTGCATCGGATGACGGGCGGTCAGGGCGCAGCAGAAAAAAATGATTGCACGACGGGATGGCATGCGCGGGCGGCGGCGGTGCGAGGGAATGGAATGAATGAGATAACAAAGAAAAAAAGCAGCGATATTAACAAAGAACAATCATGAGTAGTACCAGACAATTCACGGCGGGGCATACGATAAGTTTGCTGTTAATCCCTCTCTCCAGGGCAAACCCGTCGCTAAAACATCAGACGAGCCGGGGAGAAAAGCAAAAGCCAACTGTCCAACCCAGGAGTAACAATGTCAAAGAGACCCGGGGACGACTCTACGCCAAAACAACACCCATCCTGGCCATGGACCCCGTACGAGCGAACAAAGGCCAAGGATTGTCCCCGGGAGTCACGTCGCGGCGCGAACCGCTCAGCAGCAACCGCCTGATTGCTGCTGTTGGACGTTCTGGCCAGGTGTGATGGTAGACGCCTTGCCGGTACCAGAAGTCGTGGAGGAAGCACCCATTCTGTGGCAACCGCTCTCAGAATAGAACTTAGACAGAAGAAATTGAGAATGACTCACCTGTCCTTGATCTGCTTCGCCATTGTCAAGAATGCCTGCTCAACGTTTGTCGCGTTCTTTGCAGAGGTCTCCAGGAAAGGAATGCTGAGTTGGTCAGCAAACTCCTGCACGTCGGAGTTCAGTTGTATACACGGCTTTGAAGCAATGGATGGGACTCGCCTTGGCTACGCTGTACTCAACCACCTTCTTGCTCGTCAAGTCTGACTTGTTGCCCACAAGCAGCTTGTTCACACCCTCGGAAGCGTATCGGTCGATCTCCTGGAGCCACTGCTTGACATTCGTGAAAGTGTCTGCGAAAAGTGTTAGGCCGGTGCGTAATAGCAAAGAGAACGATAGGCGCACCATTGTCGGTAACGTCGTAAACAACAATGATACCGTGTGCGCCACGGTAGTACGATGAAGTAATCGTGCGGAATCGTTCCTGGCCTGGAACAAGAACGTCAATTTCCGATGAGATGAAAGAAAATACAACAACTCACCTGCGGTATCCCACTACAGTAGCCAAGTATCATACACATATCAGCTTATGGACTCCTTGAAGACCGACACATGGAAATGGAAACGGGCGTAATGGCGCTCATATCTTGCGCAATGAAACGGTAAACCCGATACGTGATGCTCGTTGCCACCAATGACCCGTCGCGGTGCACAACGGACCAGGCGCAAAGGCAGAAAACAAGGGCAGCGTAAGAAATAGGAAGGAAGAGTACTCACGATTTGAAGCTTGACAGTCTTGCCCTCCAACTCGATAGTGCGAATCTTGAAGTCTACGCCGATTGTGCTAATGTAGCTCTCCGTGTAGGTGTCATCGGCGAAACGCAGGAGAAGACACGACTGTCCGAGAAGACACAGGCGTGGTCAGCAACGAGAAGTGCAAATGCAAGGCAAGCGTCGAGAGTGGAGAGCGATATTTGGATTGAGAAGCTGCGGCTCACCTTTCCCACGCCAGAGTCGCCGATGAGGAGGAGCTTGAAGAGGTAGTCGTATTCGGAGGTGTGCATGACGGTCGTCGAGAGGCGGGGGTCGGGGCGGGAGACGGGGAGGACTGGGAGAGGCTTGAGGACGTGCTTGAGGGAGGAGGAGGAGGTTAAGGAGAGGGAGAGTGTCCGCCAACGCCAACGGGGGCAGTGTGACGCGTGTGTTGGCAGCGCCCCCGGCCACCCCACGCCTCCCCTCCGCGCGCGGGCCCTGCTGAGACCCCGACGACCCCGCTCTCCTCTGCTCTGCCACCTCGCTTTGTTCAGTCTGCGCTGGCTCTGCGCCTTGGTTGTCGGGCTGTGGCTTCAGCTTCAGCTGCTCACAGCTCTCGAACTGGCTCAAATCTTCAAGTTCCACGACCGACACGACTCTTTTCACGCTCAAGAACACCAATACACGCCGGGTCTCAGTTCCAGCGGCTACGCGCGGTCTCGAAGCAGCCTCCGAGCCCATATATCTCGCTGAGCCGGGCCTTCCAATCCTCTTTGCACACCTCCTGCTCTTCCACCATGATCTCCCTCCCCATCTTGCATTTCAACGATGTCTACCGCGTCCAGCCCTTCAAGCTCCATCCGACCTCCAAAGACACCATCGACGTCACCCAGTTCGCAGCGATGCTCAGCGGTGCTCGAGATCAGTGGCCCGAGCGCCCTGACGGTCTCCGCGATGGGCTTGTTCTGTTCTCGGGCGACGTCTTCTCCCCATCGACCGAGAGCTCTGTCACCAGAGGAAGCCATATGGTATGTCACGCGTAGCCCGGAACTCGGTGGTTGGAACAGGGACCTTGACTCGTAGTTGAATGTCGTTTTGGATTGTCCTCAATTTAGGTCCCTGTTATGAACGAGTTCCGACCAGATGTCTCCATGACAGGTCCGGCATTTGTTCTGTTTAATCCCTTCACCCATGTACTAAGCTATACGCGTCAGGCAATCATGATTTTGATTTTGGTGAGCATCGCGAAGGAATTTCGTCTGACGGTCTACGGATCGAGGATCGCACAAATACGAATGAACGAAACTGCTAGGTTACCCACATCTGTCCAAGCTGGTACAAGATACTGAGTTTGTAAGACACCTCCGCCGCCGTTCACTTCACGACGTCTCTCTGATCATCCGTAACTCCATGTCTTAAGCCCTGGCTACTGAGCAACGTCGTTGACACGACGACGGGGCGCGTTCCAGAGCCTTTGCACGAGTTCCAGGTGCTGGAGCGTGCAGGGGTGAGGATTGGTGTCATCGGTCTCATCGAAAAGTACGTCTGTTACGGAAGTCTCGTCGTTCGTTGGATTTGACGTTCGTTGTCAGGGAATGGATCGGTACGATCTCGTCGTGGCCATCGACGTTCAAGTACAAGGACGTCGCTGAGGTTGGAAGAGACCTTTCGAGACGTCTTCGAGATCCCAACGGAGAGTACAAATGCGACATCATCATCGCCTTGACGCATGCTAGGTATGACTTCAATGTTCCGTGTCTGGTATTGCTTTCCTCATGACCATCCTTGATACCTAGGATACCAAACGTACGTCTCCAGCTCAGCTACCAATCCACCTCACATCCACTCACCACCCAAACCAGGACATCCAATTCGCAAAAACCCTCGCCGCACACTCCCCCTCCGTCCAAGACGCAAACTCCACCGCCTCAACGCACGGCGTCGACCTCCTCCTCGGCGGGCACGACCACCTCTACTATATCTCCAAAGGCGTCACAGCCTGGGAAGGCTACGACGTCAACGAACCCGTTCTCGGCGCGGAGCAAGATGAGGGGGACGTGCTCGTGGTGAAGAGTGGTACGGATTTCAGGGATTTGAGTGAGTTTGTGCTGGTGTTGGAGGATACGCCGGAGGGGAGCGTGAGGAGGAAGGTGATTAAGGGTATTCGAGGTTCGTTTGCATCCATTTCGTCGGCATATGTTTGGAGTTAAAATCTTTGGCTCCAGGTAAACGACTTAGCACCCAACCTGGCTCGAAGAGAAGTGAACGGATGGCAAAGTTACTCGAGAAGCTACTATCATCGGTCTCGTCAAGTTTGAAGGCACCAGTGTGCAAGACGGACATCGAGCTGGACTGCCGTTCCGGCCTCGTTCGAACTGCGGAGGTATGCACATACACCATAGATCATTCTTTCTAGATCTGACGGGTTATCACAGTCTGCGTCAGGAAATTGGTTCGCCGACGTCCTTCGACACGCATACGACGACGCTTTATGCTTGAAAGGCTGTGGTGGTGCCGACGGTGTACTCATATGCGGAGGTACCATTCGGGGCGACTCTACATACGGTCCTGGTATGGAGAGTTTTTATGATGTCCGTGAGACTGTTTACGACTAACTTGAATACAGGGAATATCACACTGGGTGACATCCTCGAGATACTACCGTTCCAAGATCCTATCGTGGTACTAGAGCTTGACGGTGAAGCACTGTGGGCTGCATTGGAAGCTGCTCTCTCCACATGGCCCGCGCAAGAAGGGTATGTCATATTCGTATACCGACCCAGCAATCTCTCTAGATTGACGAGTCTCTCCATGTAGCCGTTTCCCCGTCGTGTCCGGTTTCCGAGTATCCTGGGACTCCCGCCGTCCGCCCAACCAACGCATCCTCGGGATCTGGCTCGTCTCCGAACCCTCAGGCAGCGTCTCCTCCACCCCTTCGCACAGCGGCACGTCCACACCTGCTTCGTTATCTGTCACGTCTCTTCTACAAGACGCCGTCAACACCGCTTCCGCTACCACTAACACCAACAATAGCAACAATGCTTCGCAACAGAAGTTGACGGATATCTGGGAGGTGAAGAGAGAGAAGGGGGGAAGGAAGTATAGGATTGTGACGAGGGAGTATATGGCGGCGGGGCATGATGGGTTCTTGCCGTTGAAGGGGCAGAAGTATCTTGTGGACGATGAGAGTGGGCAGATGATGAGTACGTTGGTGCGGAAGTACTTGCTTGGTACGTCCACATACTCCCCACTCTCCTAACCCTACTCATTCTTTATATAATGTTATCTACCATCCACAGGCTGCCGATTCATCAACTCCCTCGCACGCGCCGCATCCTTCTCCGACGTCGACCTCCTCCACGCCGACTCCAAAGCCGCCATCCACAGGGAAAAAGCGCGTCAAGACCGGTACACCAAAACCACGCTCGCGAGCAAATGGCGTGCGGCGGCGTCGCGGGCTTTGAGATGGTCTAAAGCGCACTACCGGGATCAGTTCAACGTTGCTGGGAGGGAACATATGAGTGATGTGGATTGTTTTCCGGGGGAGAAGGCGAGGAAGTTGGCGGTGGCGTTAAGCGAGGAAGACGGCGACGGCGATGAGAGTGCGAGTACGAAGGAGGATGGAGAGGATGATGAGCAGGTAGAAGAGGACGAGAGCTTGGTTATAATTCACCCTGTTGTTGATGGGAGGTTGAAAGATGAAGGGAGGAAGTGATACCGACTCTGGGATTTATTTGCGGTACTAGGATTGATTGACAAATACAAATGTAGCGAAGCCCTATGGCACACTGTGTATCTCGTAGCAACCAAAATTCTTGGATTAGGACAGAATACTCCACCAAGTTTATCTTCATCTGCGTACGGGATGAATGGCGAGAACGTCCTTCTCTTGTTCTTCTGCAAGAGGCAACGTGGACTGTCGCAGTCCATAGTGTAGGTTTTCCGCGGGGATCGTGGAGAACGAATGTCTCCAATTCCTCACGCAGGCACCTCGCGGCCTGGTATTGGCGTTTGTGGTGGATGATCTCCGGAAACGGACCGCCCATAGTGAGCGAGCAACCCAACAGACGAACCAATCCCAGCACCGCCAACGATCACTGGGTGAGAAATATCCGATGGGTTCATGTCAGAGTAGATGTATCAGGAGGATAGACGTACAATTGAACGCGTTTGCACGCTTCCAGAACAGAGCTGGAGTCAATACGGCGAATAGGATGGACCCTATTGTAGAGTGGTCGTCCGCGCGCACGGAGCTCATCTGCAGCGTGAAAGATCCATGACATGAGCGGTCTGCATGATTCAAAACAAAACGCCACGTACATCGTATGCTGCCGTAATCCTTCTACTCCTCACATTCTCCGGTTTCGAATAAGCCGACCGTAGGTACTCAAATGCACCTCCACCGACCACACCTGTCACTCAAATATGAGGTGGCTGATTCACATTGCAAAGAGTCACATAGTACTCACCGACGCCTCCTCCGACCCATGTCGCGCGCAGCATGCGGTTGACTGTTACATGTGACCGACCCAGCCGCGAGATGGTGAACGCGACATACGTCGGCAATGCGAGGATGGACATGGCTTGGTACCCTTTCGTCATGCCCCGACGTACGAAGAACTCCGTATCCGCCGCGTGCGCCTGCGCAATTGCTGCTGTTGCTACATCGTCTTCCAGCATCGAGGTGCTCATCGGGAATAAAGGAGGTAAAAGGAGGGATACGAGTGTTGACGAGAGCCAAGCCAAGTGGTGTTCGCATGCATCGACCAGTATGACGCGTCAACATCACGTGTGCGTCACATTCTCATTGGCCAACGACGCGTCTCCTCTCTTTCGTCCGACACATCCACGAAGTCTTCGTGCTAGAATGCTTCAGTGAGCATCCAGTGCAACGAGAGAAGGCTGCATTGATCTTACTTTCCATTAGATGTCAACTCACTTGCACCACGAGCCATCGGAATACGCTGAGGGCAATCTTGCGCAAATCCGCGACACGATAGCCCGTTTGCAGTCTCCCATTCAGGACGTGCAGACGCTTCTCTCACTCCTTGCTGCTCCTCTTCGTCGCTTGCGATTGCTCTCTCCTCAATTTTTGTCCTATGACACGTCTCCCTTGGATACAAACCTCCCAAATGTCCTCAGATACATCCCGGTCCTTCAGCGTGCCCTCCTGGAGCATGTAATTCCTTCCTGGGAGACTATCCTCAAAGAAAACCGGACGTATGGCCTGATCGAACAATACTTCTTTCCGGACTCCTTCTCCTTCGCATCACCGGCCGCTGGAGAAGTAGCTCTCCAAGCATACTCCGTCATCCTCTCTCTTCCTCTGACGGACTACTCGATCGCTTTCCTCGCCCGTTTGGCGAAAGCGTATCCGATCGATGTCCTTCACAAGGCTGTCTTCTCAGGCACACCTCGTATCGCACCCGTCAGAGGGTCGATCACTTGGGAAGATTGCGTGAGGAACGTCGCCGCGGTGCCTGGCAAGGTCGCGAATGCGCTCGGGGTGCGGGGAGTGCCTGTGCCTGCGGAGTTGGAACATGGTGTTTACTTCAACCATGTGAGCGTTCGCTGCGAACACATTGTTCATCAGTTGTCGCAGACACATTCACGAGGTTCGTGTTCCTTTGTTTCTTCTGCGTATGCTTATAGTTCATGCTGATTCATTCATCTTCTGTGTAGAAGATGTCACGTCTGTTGCGTATCTCATATCCAAGCTTGTCAGCGTAGGAGTGTTTCCACCGTCCATTCCGTCATCCCCTGCGCAGCCTTCCTTCTTCCAAGCTGCTCTGCCTGGCATACGTGCACATGTGGCTTCCCCAAGATACACCCAAGTTTGGGCCGAGCTGCTATCTGAATTGCCCTCCTCATTGGCTCTAAACACAATCTTGACTTCATTTGTGTCTCACCTACGTTCAATAGACGACTTAGACACGTCGGATAGGACGCGGGCCGTTGTTCACTCGCAGGCACTCCTTCTGAGAGGAGTATTTGGAAAGCCGGGCAAGGATAGAGGAGAACTCTGGGATGCCATAAAGGCCGTCGCGCTGGGGCGGGAATGGTCAGTTGGTCATGCGCGGGTCTTTGCTTGCTGGATATCAGGAGTTGAGAAGGGTCGAGTTGACGTGACCGGTGCGTGGCATGACGTGGAACCCAGCCACTCTAACCCGACCATCTGTCTGTGTGCGATGTAGCTCTGGAAACCTTCCTCAAGCACATCGTGACTCTATGGACTACCCCGGAGCATGTTAAGCACTCCCTGCTCAAGCACCATCAATGTAAGCCTGAACATGAAGGTTTACATACGCACTCTGACATCACCCTTCAGATGTCACTGCTTTGCTACTCCTAGTTCTATCCTACCTTCCCGCATCGCCCACAAATCCAGGCGCGGTCAACGACCTCGCTCTTTCTCCGCCATTCGTCAATGCTGTCTCAATATACCTAGGCCACTTGGATCCTTCAGTGCGGAGATGCGGAATGTTGGTCGCAGAAGAAGTGGCGCGTGGCGCTGGAAAGAAGCTTGATTTCGATGACTGGGATGGAGACCAACCCGGAAAAGCTTGGAGTCGCGATATTCGGCAGCTGGTGCGCGGAGGGGTGGACAGTGCAGTGGACATGGAGGTGGACAGTGACGACGAGGGTGATGGGGATGAAGAAGCCAATCCCGAACAGGAGACATCACACGCCGACAACGAACGTGAAACGACACGGTCTGCACGTCAACCTCGAGTGGAGACTGTCGAAGACTCCGATGATGATTCACTATCTGGATACGCGTCGTCTAATGCGTCGTCTCGCTCTCCAAGCCCCACACCATCCGAGCTCGAGGAAATTGAGAAGGATCCTACCCTTCGAGTTGGCCAAAAGAAAGTGGCGCGCCCGGTATATCTTGCCCAGCTAGGTGAGATGGTTCGGCCGACTAGCGGAGTGAAGTCGGAGAACGAAGAGGGTGAAGTGACGAAGATAGAGGTTGCGCTGAACGCAGCGGAGGAGCTGATCAGAAGAAAAAGCAATTACGGCACCGAATTGGGTACGTCTCGACTTCGCGCTTTCACATGCATGTGTATCTGATCTTTCGACAGAGGAGAACGCTGTCAATCTAGTGTACGGCTTTGTTGGATTGCAAGACAACTACGACCTGGAGAACTTTTCGCAGAAACGTCAAGCTACTCTCAACGCCTTGGTCGCATGCTGTCCTCGGAAAGCAGTACCGTATGCATGATATCTCTCTTTCCCTTATACCTGACAGCTGATTCTGGGTCATATATAGCGCCATGATCGAAGAGTTCTTCCAGAACCAGTACTCCACAGAACAACGCTTCGCCATGCTAAATGCCCTCGCGTTGGGTGCCCGCGAGCTAGCTGGCCTTCCCGTACCGGAGACCCCTGCAACACAGAATGAAGCGTTACAACGCGTCTCATTTCCTAGTAAACGGCTCCCACCTCATCTCCATCAGAAGTACGTGACGGCCAGCGATGCTTCTACGGCGCTGCAACCAGTTCAAAACCTGCTGGAAGGGATCAGCCGCACGGCGATAGACAAGACCAGAGACGACGCCGCCAACAAAGTCCCTGGACTTGTTCGTCAAAAGCAATTACGCATACGTCAGCCTGCCAAGGTGACCGAACTGCGTCCAGCGACTGGCAGTGTCCTGGACATGCATTCCGCGCAAATGAAAGCAAGAGCAACCACGACTTTCACGGACGTGGCAGCGGAGTACTTCATCTATCCCCTGATCAACAGGTTCTGGCTGTTCCTTCGTGATGAACAAACGAGAGAGACGCGTACCGCCGGACAAAGCGAGCTGCACCGCTACAAGAGCACTGGCACGGGTCTGATCCTGAACGCGATGGTTTTATCGCACTTCCTTGCCACGCTGGCCGTACTGGTACACGCCTCGAAGAATGCCAAGGAGTGGTTGGCAGTGGTTGCTCCAGACGCCTTGGAACTTGCGGTAGCACTTGGAACGCGCAGGCTTACAAGAGACGAGGACACAGGCGACGACGGAGAGGGAGATGGCAAGGGCGGGAAGGAGGCCGCCGTGTTGACGAACTCGCTGGAGCTTGTGCTTGTCGTGCTTGACGGATGTGTTGATCGAGACGGCGGTCGTACGATATCCTTGGAACATACCACAGTAGTATTAGGTGCTGGTGATTGGGCGGGAGAAGTGCTCAGTCAGCTGGAAAAGGGAGCGAAAGTCTTGGGAGGAGGAGGGGCCCAAGAAGTGAGGCTGAGGAGAGCTGCTGCCGGTGTTGTACTGAAAGTTGACGAGGTCACGTCGAGATGGAGGCGGTCAATGATAGAAGGCTTTTGAGACAAGAGTCGGTGATAGCGTCGAACGCGGAGAAGATGGCCGCAGTGGACGCGTTGTGGGTGTTCGGCGGTAATGCGCGCAGAGCGATCTACGATAGCCTTTTTGGGCGGTTGCACCGCGTAAGCGCCGTGGTTGGGATTGGCGGCATGACGCGACTTTCGCTTGTGTTCAGGCCGCGTTTGTTCGCTCCCGACGACGGCTCCTGCCCGACACTCGTCCCCGACATCCACGTCGCCCTCTTCTTGTCATCCTCGCCGCCTAATCTCCCTTTCTTGAATACTCCTTTTCTTGTTTGGACCCCGACTCCATCCCCACACTCATTTTACGGCACGTCTCAGCAAGCTTGACAGCTTACACGACACGACTACCAGCCCTACAATGGCCCTCACACTCTCTGAATCCTCTCTTCCTTCTGAGAGCACAGGACTTAGTGTTCTGGCTCCTCCCAACTCTAACGAAACGTCTATGCAACACGTACCAAACGTGCTCATCGTGCCACCCGAGGAGGAACATGAGAACAACCCTCCTTGGACGTATTTTGACGCACACACGGACGCAAGAGCAGACCTGTCTACCAGCCCAGACATCGACGCGCTGGATGTCGCGTTGGGTATCTTCCAGCAAACCGACAACCGCGCACCGACATTCCATCGCGCGTTGTCTAACGAGTCATCGGACACTGTCATCATGCCGAAGAAAAATGGCGACTCGGGCGCGTCAATTGACTACTCAAGGCATTGTAGAGGTGTGGGGGATGATATCATCGAAGTGGTGAAAGTGCGAAGGAACGAGGGCATGGTGGATGTGACGGATATGAAGGGCGCCGGGCTGAAGAAGTCGAAGACGTTCCGTGCTCGCGCATCCCAGGCGTTGAAGACCATTCGCGGAGTCGCTAACAAGGGCAGCCGCAAGAGCTCGTTCTCAAGTTCGAACTCTGGTGAACAGTGGCCGACGCAGGAGGTCGCGGAGAACCCAGACGTTGACATGGAGGCTGGTGTACTACCGCGGCCGACGACGCCTGGCATGTCTAGGCGGAAATCGATGCAACTCGTGCAGTTGTTCTCCTCTACGCGTAAACGGACGACATCAACGGCTACGACTGCCACTACTGCCACTGCTGTCAGCACATCCACGCCAGATGTGCCAGCGTCGCCAGCTTCATCCGATTTCTCCATCATATCAACGCCTTCGACGCCCACCGAGGAGTCTCTCCCTACTCCTGTTTCCTCATTGAGCGACCGCACCAATCAGGATGCGAACGCGCCAGGAGCTACAATTAACAAGAGGCGATCTTTCGTTAGCAAAATCTCCGTTCTCGACGTGCAACGTCTCTTCGCACCGGCCCCCTCACCCTCACGACCAATAGTTACGCACGAAAGCGCGCCAACTTTCAGCCGTACAACGCGTCGGGACTCCCTCCCTGTGCCCCCAAGCCTCCCTCAACTTCCTCATATCCAGCCAGAAGAGGATGTCTTTGCAGCTAACTCGCCGTTGCAACGACCGCATTCTTTCCACGCGCCGACAGCTCGCTATTCTCTGTCTTCACTCTCTGAAGTCAAAGTCCCTACAAACTCTTCGAACATCCTCGCATCACGGTCACCATCGAGTCCGGAGGATATTCCGGAGGAGACTTCATTTGAAGCAGAGCTGAGGCTTGATTCTCTGCACTTTGATTCGTTACACTTTGACCCCGATGAATTCGCCCTCACGCTATGAGCCCGTTTCTTCCTTTTCCTTCCTCTCATCATCATTTCATTTTCCGTATACATGCTTTTCTCCCCTCGCACCACATCCATCGTTGACGATACGAAACTGGAAAGATACACACCTCATTGGCGATACCCTACAACCACAACTGCACATTCCTGTCTCGGAACGTTCGTTATTGAACATCTCTTACTCTATCCACTCATGACTCTCCCTCTTTTTACACCCGTTCCGTTCATGCTGTTGTGTTATCTGCTGTTCGCTTCATGTCTCTAGATTTCCCTCTCGAGTCCGTCGTACATATCATAAGCACTTCTTCGGCAGAGCCGAGTCTCACTGTCTCGCCGCGTCATAATTTCGAAGAGTCCGAGTGCACCGCGAATGTTGTGGAAAAAAGAAAGGTAGAGTATAATATACGATATGCAGCATTTATAGTCCAAAGTCCGGTAATAGCATTGCTCAATACTTTTCAGAGATGACTGACGAACAGAATCGTTAGCGGTTGCACATACACACGCCGAAAGTAGTTGACTTACTGAGTGTAACCAACGATGTCCATCCGGTGAATGGATGGCTTCTACGACCCTCGCCTGTGAGCGCGTCGTACTGCTCCCACACGTAACCCGTCCGCTCGTACTCCTTGTGAACGTTGTCGATAACATTCTTGCGCAGCTCGGAATAGATCTCCTTGGCGCGCTGCTGGTAAGGACCCTCCTGGGCACCGTACGTCTGCAAACAAATCAGCATCGAAGCCGACGCATAATGAAACAAATCCAGTCCCACCTTATGAAGAGCACCAAGAGCGAGGTAGTTCATCTGAATCCAAATGGGCCCTTTCCAGTAGTTCTCGCCTTGACCGAAGAGCTCGTGAGATGCAGACAAGCTTCTCAGTCCGTAGGGTGACCAGAGGTGTTCTGGGTCCCGGAGGAGGTCGAGGATGTGGCCGAGGTGAGGTGAGTCTGGAGGGAGGAGAGAGAGAAGGAGGGGGAAGAGGGAGAGGTATCCCTTGTCGCAAACGTGGTATGATTCGTCTGCGCGGAGCGTGAGTGGTACGTTAGGACATGGTTTTGTATGCGGACTTACCCTCGTCGTTGATGTTGGCGTCGCAGTACATCTTGTGCTCATCGCTCCAGTGTAAATCTATACGCACGTCTGATGAGCAACGTTTTTAATGCCACAAAAGAAGCTGACCTTCTATGTTATCCAACATCGCCCTCTCAATCTCACCAAATGCAACCGCATCGTCCGTCTCCCCAACAAACTCCGCAATATCCTTCATCGTCCTCGTAAAGAACGCCATCCACGAGATCAAATCCAAATGCAACTCCCCCGCATGCGGCGGCCCACGCGGGTAATCGTCCATCCCGCTCGTCAACACATGGTCTTTGGACCGACCGCGCCAGCGGTACGCCTCGGTGCGTGACCGCGCTTTCCTGCCGTACTGCTTGATCTGGCCGCGTTGCGTTCTGCGGAACCAGTCGTAATGCCGCTTGAGGGGTTTGTATATCGATTTGAGGTAGGAGAGGGATAGCTCGGAGTCTTCGAGGTAACGACTGTGTACCGAGGGAGGTTGCTGGACCTCATTGCCTAGAGGGATTTGTGCGCCGCCCATGCCGAAGTCCATACCGAGGTCTTGGGCAGAGGGCCCGCTTTGGTGGGTTTTGAGGCGGTTGATAAAGGCGGTTACGGCCATGGCGACGGTGGGCGGGTTTGCAAAAGTGGGGACCTGGGCTTGGAACTCGGCAGGGACCTTGCTACGAGCTTCTTCGCCAAGAATTTGTTCCCTTCCGACCCAACCGTCATCATTGATGAGGCCAATCCAGTCTTTGAGGATTTCCAAGCTGAAGATGAACGTATATCAGCACACAATTGTACTGTAAGGCACTAGTGCTCCAGGTATACCTTAAGTCGTTATCCCATTCACCAATGTGAAGCAAGTGGAAGCCCTCATCCCTGACCAATGGTCAGCTGTATCTCAAAAACAAGTATATCACTTATACTCACCAGTAAAATCCTCTCGGGAAGAAACTGCGACTAGGCGTAGCAGTAAGCAGCTCTCTCGGTTCCGTCAGCTTAGCACCCTTCTCCTCGGTACTATCATCAGCATCATCTTCCTGGTCCCATTCGAACGCGAATCCCTTGTCTACGATGGATGTTCCGTAGAAGTACCCGACGCCACCGATCAAGTTGGAGGTGATTGCTTTCGAGAATTCTTTCACGGACTCCAAGTTGGTGGCTTTGTACGTAGAGGGTACGGGGAACACCTCGTCGAACCGACGGTTGTACGATTCTGTCAACGCGCGGATACCTTCGTCGAGAGTAGCAGCTGAGGAGCAGTCGTGTGAGGACGAGCCGGCATAAAATGAGAAGATTGAAAAGCGACTTACAATTGAGCTTCTGTTTGGCACTCGCGCTCTCGAAGAAAACATCGAACTGGAATGGGCCATCGAGCAGCTTTTGCACGGCATATAGGGTACTTCCGGTGAGAACTTCGTCAGAGAGTTGGTAGACGAACGACGGGTCTGGAGGTCCCCCAGGATGCTCTTTCCATGGTCCGATCGCCTCCGTGCCATGCTGAATGACGTTCTGCAGGATATGCTCTGGAGCGACGTCAGTCTCCCGTTTTGCAGAGTGGTTGGAGTCGTATACCTCGTGCTTGCCATATAGTTCCTGGTGGGATACGCAGCCCGACAATATGACTCTTGCCAATCCGTTTCGCGAATCCGTCAGCATGGGGCCCGTCAGTAATGTGTTCAATATCTGGACCTGTTTGTGACGTCAATGAGCAGGTCGAAGGAAGGGTGGAATGTGATGCTCGTACTATCGACAATGCGAAGGGTGAAGTCATCAAGACCAGGAGAGGATCCTGTTAGCGTCAGTGGTTCGTCGAGTCCCTGAAACTTCACTCAGTGATACAAGCGGACAATGAGGGTGCTGGGACTCGTACATTCTCGTTCTCTTCGGTCTCCATGTCAAGACCACCAAGACCGTCCATACCGGCATAGAAGATCATGGACATTCTGAGTGGTTTGTCTAGCGGTCATGGCTCGTCAATCTGTCAAAGTTTGGAGCAGAACGTTTGCATACCTGATGACAGTGGTTCACCCTTGATGCGAGCAGCCCAACTTCCTCCATGCTCTCCCCCGGGAACCTTCAAGAACTCCGTGGTCAACTTCAAGTTGTTTAGTCCGTCTTTGATGACCTGGACTCCGCCTTCACGAGCGTCGTATGTTGACCATATGTAGCTGTCCAACTCGTCGCCTTGGTCGCATGCATGCCGTGTCTCTATGAGAGGACGGTGAATATGACGCGCAGTTCCGAGCAGTGTGGTACAAGAACTCACTGCCAATGGCCTTGTAGTCTTGGACACCAAACCACATCAAGCCCGTCATAAGGGACTGCTTAATCCGCGGTCGAAGACCGAAGTACAGGTTTGGACGGTACGCTCCCCACACAAGGGTGTCGGAGCCGTTATTGGCATGGCCAAGGACCGGACCCGCGAGCAGGATGGCTGGCCATAGCCACTTCATGATCGACGTGAGTTATCGCCGACGTCGTGCTAAGACGAGGATGCGATGACCCAGTGGACGCGATGGGGCCGGAGCAGTGAAGGAGGAGGTCGCTAGCAGCGTGTACAGGCGAGAACAGTGCCAACGGTGGACGTGGCGGACTGAGAGGTCCGGATCCCAGGGCCGGACTCAGACGCCCGTAGTTTCTCCCGCGCAGCCTCTGGTTCGACAGCTTGTCCTCCTCCCTCCATCATCCCCTTCGTCCCCGTTGATGCACTCCTCTCGAGGCTGTTGACCTACATTCACCGTTCTCCACTGTTGCTGTACAGTTGCGTCACTTGCTCTTCCCATCTTTCTGCGCTCCTGTGGACTGTTTCTAGAGAGAACTACATCCAAGTACCGCTGTCTGTAAACCTCGGCGATCACCTCAATCCTAATATCTGTCTGCTGTTCCGTCCGGAAGCTTGAGGTTCGTGGTCTTTCTTGACCACCATCGACTGAAGTGCCACAATGCACCTACGCTGCACCCTCAACCAACAATCCCTTTCGGTCATGCGTCGTCTTGCACGAACTATCTATCACTTCGACTGCGAGAAATCAAGAGGCCGCCGCTGTCTACTTAACACTGATGCTATCTGATGAACTGACCATCAAGCCTGAGCTTCTGGTGTTGTTGTACCCTGCTCTTGTGTTTCGACACTCGATTGCTGTGGTTACCAGCTGATCATGAGTTCACAGAGCTGAATGATGAGGGCATTCTCTGTTAGCTGAGGTGCTGCTGTTTCCATGTGCTAGCCAGAGGTTTGCTCCTCGCAATTGCCTTGGCAGGATTTGCAATGCGATGATTTTCTATCGGTGTGCTCGACCACTGACTAGTGGCCCTGGAGGCTCGCATGCTGGCCTCGAGTGTCCCTCGAGGACTTCATCGAGCTGATCGTGCGAGGGTTTGGGGTTGTTCAGCCCTCGCACGACTCTATTGGACCACATTGACCATGCCGGCACTTTGATTTGCGGCATGATGTCCGGTCGAGAAGTTTGTTCTGCAGTGTTTGTTCTGCCCACAGCTCACGGCTCGTGCGCCGGTACGCTGACGATGCGGTCTGGAATTTCAGGAAAGTAGAACGGACGGTACATCCGTTGGAGTGCGTAGGTCGAGTGTTGTTGTTGTGTACTAACGTCTATCAGATTGTCCTGTATGAATCATAGGTCCCGTGGAATGCCAGTCGGTGCTCAGCCTTGCCCGCATCGCTTCTGTACAGCAGCCGATTGGCGTCCTGCCCACCTCTTGAAGTTGAACGCCGAGTGGCACACAAGGACCTCTGCCGCCCAAGCACAAACCTATGAAAGCAGACTTCGCTACGTAACGAACCGTTCCCTTCCTTTGCTTTCGTTCCCCGTCTCTCCCTTCACATAGATGCCCCTCCACGACTCGGTCGCAATTTTCTGGGACTATGGTGCGTGTACCCTTTATGCCGATCAACTCGAAAGTAGCCGGAGGCACCCGAACTGTTATGCTGACCTTCTTTTTCACCAGAAAATTGTGCTCCCCAGACCGGTGGATCGGGTTTCGGTGTCGCGCACAGATTGAGGAACATCGCTTTGAAGTACGGAAGCATCAAGTCGTTCAAAGCCTATCTGCCCCCCTTGGCCGATCAAGCCTCTGACAAAAGCAAAACGCTACGCGCAGAGCTGCAGTCCAGCGGGGTATCTCTGATCGACTGTCAGAACAACGGGAGGAAAGATGTCGCTGACAAGATGATGCTTGGTGTGTCAAGGCAGTTCTTCGCAGCCAGGGAGCGAATTGATTTTGCTTTGTAGTTGACATGATGCAGTTTGGCTGGGACAACGCAGCTCCAGCCACCATAGTTCTCGTTACAGCCGACAGAGACTTTGCTTACGGTGTGTCTGTCCTGAAGATGCGCCATTACCGAGTCATTCTTGTGGCCCCGACGTCGGGTGCGGTGCACGAAACTCTCAAGTGTCAAGCATCCGCCATCTACGACTGGGATACCGAGGTCTTAGGCAAGCCTGTCTCTGGCAGTTACCCTCCCGAACTCGGTGCGGTGCACGAAACTCTCAAGTGTCAAGCCTCCGCCATCTACGACTGGGATACCGAGGTCTTAGGCAAGCCTGTCTCTGGCAGTTATCCTCCCGAACTCGGTTCCCGACCCGTTCCCCAGTTGACCATCGCCACTCGCGGCAGCCATGCCCGCCGTCAGTCAGACGCATCCCGCCTCCCAACTATTCCGCAGGCGGCCACGCCTGTGACAGCAAGTAATTCTGGGGACAGCAGGAACGGCGGCTCGGCGCCCCACTCTAGGAACACGTCCGACGATCACTCTTCTGAACCTGGCCAGGGTTCTTCTTCTGGCCACCGAACTCTTCGGCAGTATGCATCTTCTGATCCTGTTTTGGAAAGTCAGTGGGCCACCAAGAAGGGCAAAGAGTTGGCGGTTGGGTCGAAGGGCTCTTCTCTCACGTCACCTGCTGGCACATATGTACGTGACTTTTTATGACCTGCAATGATTTATTCGGGACGCTTATGTTGTTTCTAGACCACTGCTCTTTCTCCCTCCGATTCGACATCCCCGACGGCCCGAGAAGCCCACAGTCCTCGAATCATGGAACATGACGAATGCCCATACACAGATGAGCCGTCCGAGGTAGGCTTCGAGTCTTCAACCCTCATTCCATGTTCTTACATTGCGCAGACACCGGCCGACTACCTGGACGCGAATCCAAGACACCGCGGTGCTCCCATCGATTCTTCCAGCCGGCAGAACCAGAACGTTACGGCCACCTTACCTGCACCTGCCTCCCCTCGCGCTGTAGGGTCGCCTCTCGCTCGACCCGCGACAGCCGCTGCTATCATGTCTTCCCGGAGGGACCCTCCACCGGATTACTTGAACGACCCACCATCAGCAATTGTGGAGATATCGGTGCAGAACATGCCTCGCTCGCATGTCACGGCGACGTACGAGAGTGTCCCACATCTCCCAACAGAACCTCATGTGGCGAGAGTGAATCTGCATCGCCCGATCCCGCAGGCGTTCTTCCCTCTGGTTCAGCTGCTGAGGGAGATGCGGGATGAAGGGAACCCCAGGCCTCTTCGCTCGAATGTGGCCATCAAGCTGATCCACAGGCAGAAGAATGTGTACGAGCTTGCGAGGGTCAACAAATTCAAGGCCTATTGCGAACAGGCTTGCCGCGAAGGCATCGTCGAGCTGGGTGGAAGGGAGGGTGGTGCTTGGATTTCGCTTTCAATACCTTGAGCAGGTGGGTGGTAGGAGAGATGATTTTGGTCCTGCAGAGCATAGGCCAGGGACCATGCGGACTATTTTCCTTGTCGGTATTTATAATCTCTCCCTCTGCCGGGAGGGTCAGTCGAAGCTCTCAATGGTGGAAACGAAGATGGCTTGGATTGGTTCAAAGGTTCAGTTTTCCATGTTCTTATGCTCTATCTCATGTATCTGTTGCTCTGTCAGCCCCGTCGATCTCGCGCTATGCTACTAATTACTGCTATGTGTTTTTGTGCACTTGTTTCTTACTCGAATTTGATTACCTCGAGGCTGTGGACCTACTGAGTCCCACAAGCGTGCCACTGACTCGGAGAGAGCGCCAATTCGGTTCGATCAGCGGCGGCTGTGCAATTTCGTTTTGTCCACTTGCCTGCCATGTCCGTTTTGTCCAAACATCCTGCTCCTCTCAATACGCAACCCCAAGTGCACCCATCGACTTCGAGTCTTACAATTACTCTATCAATGCGATGTCGGACAATGAGGACGGCGTACCAGACATCTATGTCGGATGGATGCGAGAGGCTCTTCTCATGGTGCGTCTCGGTACTGTTCACTCCACGGAATGCCCTTTGTTGATTCAGAGACAGGCAGAAGAGGCATTGAATGGCGGAGAAGTACCAGTGGGCTGCGTATTCGTTCGCGATAACACCATTATCGCCAAAGCGCGCAACAGGACCAACGAGCTCCGTAACGTACGTCCCTATTCAATTGTCTGCAAATGCAATCACAACTATAACTCAAATTCACGCAGGCCACGCGCCACGCAGAGCTAGAAGCAATCGACAGCATCCTCGCGGACAAGTCGCTGACCCCTCAAGTCACGCAGTACCCGCTGTGCGATACTACGCTCTATGTTACCGTCGAGCCGTGCATCATGTGCGCATCTGCTTTGAGGCAGTTGGGTATCAAAGAGGTGTACTATGGCTGCGGAAATGATAGATTTGGAGGCTGTGGCAGTGTGCTGGGTGTGAATAGCGAGTTAAGTTCGCTGATAAAGTTGTATTTGGGTCATCTTACTGACTTTGGCTTTCACAGATTACAGCATCCGAAGCATTCTGGATACAACGCTGTTGGAGGCTATTGTAGAGAGGAGGCTATAATGATGTTGCGTCGTTTTTACATCACGGAGAATACGAATGGTGTGTCTTCTCCTTCGATGTTTCGTAGCTGCGTTCTGACATTGTCTGTTACGACACAGCGCCTGTACCACGATCCAAAGCTAATAGAGTGCTGAAAACGGAGATCATCCCTGTAACTCATGACTCTGACTCCGCGAATAAAGTCCTTTGACCTTAGTTTTCCACTCCTTCCAGTGAGCATGCATCAGCCCCATGGGCTGTGTTATAAAGTGGCTCGGGCTCCTGGCGAATCGCCCTTAGAGCTACCGATAGTGCTGGACGTTCATCGCGGTATCATTTCACATGAGTTCATTCAATCATTGACCCCCCTCTCAGACCGTGGCAGACAAGTCGGACATGAGCGATAAGTAATGTTGTCATCAAGCCCACTGGGTGCAGAAGAGTTTTTCCAACAGCGAGCTGTACATTGTGATCGTCCAGCAGCTCATTTCTGCTGTGCCACTGGGCGAGGGTCACCGAAATTCGATCTGCAAGTTCCACACAATGCGACTCACCTTCCGCTGTCGATTCTTAAACTTTCTGGCGTTATTACCTGCGTGTGTGCATATCGCCTTCCTTCACTTGCAGGAGCATCGGAGCAAGGTCGCTGTACCTGGATTTGGCTTGAGCAGAAGAGGATGCTATGTCAAGGAACATACATAACGTGGTAATGGTTATGGACAGCGTGCGAGCCAGTAACAGGCTTAAAAGATCATTAACGGAACGAAAGCGGATGATCATACACCTCAGGTATCATGTGCATTGCTTTCGATGCGCTGCTTCTACCCTCAGGTCGAATGCATCTCATCCTGAGCGCACGACTTTCATGACATGGGAAGCCATAAGGAAAAAACATGTAAAGGATGAGAGGAAAGAGATTTCGAAGGTGTGAGCGAAGCGATGGCTGAAACTCTGGTGTTCGTCGGACATCTTTGATTCTATGTCACCGTAGTATGTGGCAATCAAGAATGGGGGACGAACCGACGTTCTGCGACCTGCCATGCGCACAGCTGAATTAGAGGTTGCTGGGTGAATAGTATATCATATATGTGAGTATCGTAAGAAATGTCCAAACATCTGGCTCAATCTAATGTTGTCCATACCCGGATCACATCTTCGTCAGCTTCCAGCTTGTCAACTAGCTTTGAGATAGACTCAAGGGTGTCATCATCCGCTGTTGAGCCGCTGTCGTCTGTGGCTCGATAAACAAGCTCGCTACTTAGTAGTTCTTTGGACACGCTTTCCTCTGAGACCGCTGCGGTGAGCTTAGCAAGAGCAGTTGGAGGGCAGATAAACTACCAAGGCAGGTCAGCTCGGAGCTAGCCAATCACCTCCCATACCGGCGTACCTCCATCTCGACAGTATCCAGTGAGTCCTCGAGGTCAGATTGTTCGAAGTCTTCGGCTTCCGCTGAAAAGGCCGTGTCTATGAGTACTTCCACGTCTGATTCGAACTTAGGCCCTTTGTCCAGTGCTACCCTGACACATCCTCGCCGTTGAAACATGAACGCAACAGGAGCTGGTCGCGCCCTACAACACATTGCGTTAACGAAGGAAACGTCAAGACGTGGAGAGTAACATACCCCGAGGACGTCACGATATCACGCACACTGTGCAGGGTGCGATTGATATTGTCTGTCAAGCAGTCTCTGGTAGTTGATAAGAACATGTTCCTGAGGTAAAGCCGTAAGATTACTCACACCAGAATACCGATGGAACCCGCAACCATAGCTTCGAACGTCATCATTTGGCTGCCTTTGCTACCCCCTCCCGAACCCTATCATCGTGTTCAACAACATACAAGCATAGCACAGAAATGTGCCACACATACCTTTTTCAGCGCACTCTCGATAGTTTGTTTCGGAACACCTTGAGCTTTGACTCGCTTGAGAACAGCATTCAAGATTGTGTCGGAGCCGCCTGGTACAACAGCGTGAGGTCAAACCCACCTAGAGAGCATGAGGACTGACCTCTAACAGCGACAACAATATCCTAGACACATGACTGCTGGGCATCAACTGCGTGTTGTCTTGAGATGAAGAACGGAACTCACCCTGTGAGCTTTCCCATTGATTGCACTCTTTTTCGCATCTTGAGCGCCCTTATTATGCTTAATCTTCGACCACTGCGCCGGGCTCCGTCATATAAAGGCAGCGAAGGAGCTTGAGAGCTCATACCTTATTGTGTCCTGACCAATTGCTACTGGTGGTCGTGAATGCCCGTCCGAACTTGAAGGTCGCACCGCGCGAGAGGATTTGAATTGACGGTGTTGACCCTCGAAAGGACAGCATCTGGTCCGCGATAGGAGTATCTGAATACACGTCCTGGGGTTCAACGATATACCCTTGACGCGACTGGCACCCGACAAGTAGGAAAGGATTATGGTTGGTGACAGAAGACCGTGACAGTCTGTGGCAAAGAACCGGTGCTACATGTAAGCGCCTTCCTCGGCCAGCGCATGTTTGGCGCCGACATGCCTTTCATACCGCGGCCGACGTCATCTCAGGAACTTCTTTTTTCTCTCTCGACATACCAACTGCTGTTACAACGTGATTCTGTAATGCTAAAGGTACGAACTGTATTCAATGCTCGACAGAATATTCTCTGTGACTGCACATGACCACCGTGTGCCACCGGTGTCGATTCGGATGAAACGAAAAGTTCAGTCTGAAGTTTGAACGTTGAACTCGAGCTCGTATCTTTCGTATCGCATGTGAGTCAATAGTCCCTTAAAGTACCTCTACTGACTTGATGCGCTACTAAGGAAATAATGTCGTCTATTGCGTGGCAAACATTTCATTGTCGCATTAAGGCGGTCCTTTGACTCTCCAGTCCCTTGAACATACATTGATAAAGTTACCGTGCTCGTGCGTCATGGGAGGAAAGGCTCTCATCTGAACTTGACACAGACTCAACGTCAGTCGCGGGTAGATGCTCGCAACTTGTCTGAGTGCAAACGGTGAAGTACGGAACACTTGACTATGACCCTCAATCGCCTGCTAATCGCCCCTCTAGTCGCAATTTCAAACGATGGACAGAAATACTGAGCCCGATTGACCTTTTGCCCCTCCTCTACCCCGTGCGACTGACAGATGGTTTCGTTACTGAGTCCCTTGTCTAGGAAGTCCCCCCATTTTCAAGATCGACGTGTATGCCATGGTATCGCAGGTCGCACTTCGTCACGGACCTACCGCTCCTTCTCACACGTTAATGAATATCACAAAGGCTCCTGCTGGGCAGGTAAGTTTTCTATGCAATGCTCGGCACCAATGCTGGATCTTCCGTCTGTGATTTGAAATGCAGGCATTTGAAACAGTCAATGACGTTCAGTGACGCAGAGGGTGCGGACAGGTCATCGAATCGTGCAGCATGGGCTATGGTCGTCCACGTGGCCACACGTCTTCCAAAGGTATGCCTGCGCATATAGAAACCTGAGCGATTTCCCTCCCAGAGCCAACCTGAAAAACCATCTTATGCACCTTCGACCACGTTCTAGCGCTTCGTGAACACGCACTGAAGTTCATGAAGTGAGGAACCCGACCTTGGTGCTCTCTCGCTTCGTAGCGAAGGCACGCTTCGATGAGGGCGCATTCGCAAGAAGTGACGAATGAACATCCTCCTCTCCCACGTGTACGCGTTCGCTGCAGATGTGGCGACATAGCGGCTGAAAGCACTCTGTTTGTAGGAACAATCCGTACCACCCGTGCGTGAGCTGCCAAAGATAGGCCACTTTCCGGAAAAAACATACGCGCAACATGGAAAAAAGCTGCAACAAGCGACACGAGATGTATGCTAGGGACCTTCGAGCACCGATCTTATGTTCGAGCTACCCACGGAGCACAGCTCCAATTCAGTTTGTTAACTGTTTCGGACCGCTCACGATCACTAGCCAAACCCCATGGAAGGGGTAGCACGTACCATGCAAAAGGTATCAAACGGAGATCCTCAGAATGACATGAAGCAACGCCCTCGACACTAGCAAGAGCGTACACAAGTCCTGAACTACCTCACTTACTCCATCCACAATGTTGTTCACCAAGTCCATCGCTCTGTTCGTCGGCTTCATGAGCATCGGCGTCGCCTTTGCAAACCCAGTTCCCGAGGCCGCTCCCGCCGTGGTCGAAGTCAGAGAGCTGAAGTCTCGCGAACTCGAGGCGAGGCAGCTCGGTGACATCCTTGGTGTTGTCCAGGGCCTCGAAAGTAGCCTCGTCCCCATCCTCACCTCTTTGAGTAAGAGCGCCACCGATATTTTTGTCGGTCTCACTGTGCTGATGTTATGTCTCAGCCTCTGCTGCTACCGCTGGAAACGATGTCACCGGTATCATCGGCGATCTCGTGTCGACCATCACCGGGGTGACCAGCACCCTCACCGGACTTGGAAGTGGTGCTGGACCCATCAGTCTCGCCAGTGCTACTGCCATCGTCACGGTCGTCATCAACATCATTGTCGTAAGTCTGGAGGAAGCGGAGTCAATGTCGATAGGTGCTCACCGCTTCAATCGGCTAGTCACTCGTCGGTGTCTTGGGCAAACTCTCCTTAAGTGCCGACATCCTCGCCCAAATTGACGCTGTGCTCTCTCCTTTCCTCACGGTTCTGAACGGCCTCGTCCCTGGGCTCAGCGGTGCCGTCGGTAGCGGGTAATTACGTTGTTTTTTGACCGCCAGATTTCGGCTGACGAGGTCTCGTTCTCTTAGAATCCCGGGCCTTGACCTCATCTCCCTGGCTCTGTCGCAGCTCCTTTCCGTCATTAACCTCCTCGGTTTGCTGAGTTTGCTCTCACCTATCTTGGCAATACTCGGCCTGCTGTAAGATGCAGCGTCTGAGACTTGTCTCAACGAAGAGCTTCGCTTCTTCGAAAGGATGGTTTCGTCTTTCGGCTTGGCTGAGCATGCTCGCACCGGTTGGTTAAATTTACATGTTACCGCGTCTTGTAGAATTTTTAGGGTCGTATCCAGGTCTTTTTGTGATTGGTGTTTGAAACAATGAATACGTTGTTGTTGAGATACGATTTGTACACTGTCTCGCTTTCGAGTTTCTTAGTACGTGACCTTCCTTTTTGAGATGAGCACTCGAAGATTGATCGCGATCAACGCCTCTTCATACGCTCGATTGCCGACTGGTGCTACATAGCTCTGACTCAAGCTGAAGCTTGAAGGCTTCGATTCCAGCAAGTCAAATCTTCGTCTTGGACAGTCTGAAGTATATCTCTAGCGTCGAGGCCATTTACGTTCAACTCACTGCTATTGATATGACCCTCCTTATCGGCGCTTAAAGAAGAAGGACAGCCTGAGGCCCTGAGCACTCAAGATCTCTTGAAGGAGTCACGACACGCAATGTCGTTCCCGGTCCCGTCTGACCTCTACTGATCTTTGATCAGCGCAGCATTCACTAGTGGTATATAAACACTCGCTGCAGAATCCTTCTGTCCTACTAATCGACTATCATGACAGACGAAAATCGCTTGCCAACGAACGTCGCTCCCACCCACTATGACTTGACGATTGTAACCGATCTAAACAGTCTGAAGTTCTATGGGTCCATAACCGCGTAGTACGTAGATAATTCATTCTCAACTCCGATCATTGCTAACATCACGATGTTGAATGTAGTTTGGACGTCATTGAAGCCACTTCTTCACTTGTCTTCCACAGCTCTCAGTTAGAACTCCATGGCCTCGTAGTTCAATCGCCCGCCCTCTCAGAGGATGTCGATTACCCCGAGAGCGCGATTCAGACGATCAAGGAGAATGAGCGTGCTATCTTGTCGCTCTCATCCGAGCTGCCAGCTGGATCCAAAGCCCAGTTGAAGATTGGATTCGAAGGCGAGCTTACCACTGCCATGATGGGCTACTACCGATCATCCACAGAACGTGACGGCAAGACCCAGTATTATGCGCTCACTCAGTTTGAGGTACGATCCAATGACTTCTCGCTCATCTGCGACTACTTATGAGACACAAATTCCAGCCCACAGCTGCGAGACGCGCATTCCCTTGCTGGGATGAGCCTGCGCTCAAAGCGTCGTTCACTATGACGATGATCTCCGATGCAGACACCATCAATCTGAGCAGCATGCCTTCCACCTCCGAGGCCCCCTTCACACCAAACAGCTCTGTCAGCAATCTCTGGCTGCAAGAGAAGCTGGTAACAGCCACAGCCGGAGCGAAGTGGAAAATCACCGAGTTCCAGAAGTCTCCTCGGGTAGATTTATTCCACTTTGACTTGATGGCACCCCGTAACAATAAATTTCCCCTCTAGATGTCGACTTATGTGTTCGCATTCGCTAATGGCGCATTTGATTACATCGAAGACAGCTACAAGAGTCCACTGAGCGGTCAAGTTCGACCTCTGCGCGTTTATGGTAAGATGATCATATGCATTACATTCTTCTTTCGTAATACTAACGTCTGACTAGCCACCTCGGAGCTGATCGGACAAGTCCAGTTCACCTTGGATGTCAAGAAGAAAGTTCTGCCTTTGTACGAACAGATTTTTGATATTGAGTATCCTCTACCAAAATTGGATACGTTGGTGGTATGTTCGGCTTCTCGAGGACATATTGATGCACGTCGGATGCCATGCTTACTCAATCTCATGCTACCGTAGGCCCACGACTTCGATGCAGGTCAGTACTATCCGTGTTTGCTCTCACTCATCTGACAGACAACAGGAGCCATGGAGAATTGGGGTTTTGATCACCGGACGGGCGGTGCTATTCTGCCTAACCCCGCAGAAATCGAGCGTTCAAGCGATGAAGACCATCGCACAAGTGACAAGTCATGAGGTGGCACATATGTGGTATGCATCTTGCTACGAGCCTCCGCAGACACAAGTGACATATCTGCCGTAGGTTTGGCAATATTACAACCATGAAATGGTGGGATAATCTATACCTCAACGAAGGTGAGAGCATTCGTCTTCACACCTTGAGAAATTCAGGCGGCTGAAATCTCATCTTGAGGGTTTGCTTCCTTGGTAAGCCCTTTTCCTCCGAACACTGCAGCTGTCGCGCTCACTCTGAACATCAAAGATGGGCGAAGTTGTAGTTCTAGGTAAGCACGTTTACTATCATCGTGCTCACGGCTTCCGATCTCATACCTGTGCGTCTACTAGATAAGTAAGAAGTTCGGCCACGATGATATGAACCATTCACGTACTGACATGATGAGCCAGGGCTTTTCCAGAATGGAAAGTACACTCAAACTTCGTGTCCACCCACTTGTCAAGAGCGCTGAAAGACGATGCCAACACTTCCTCTCACCCGATTGAGGTGCCTTGTCCCAACTCGGATATGGTGAATCAGGTGTGTAGTGAGCAGACTCAAAGGTACAGACGGCGTCATCATGAGTTGTTTGCAGATTTTCGACGGACTGTCTTACTCTAAGGCTGCTTCTAGTACGGCTTTCCGACTTAAGCTCTATGTCTCATCACTTATAAAAGTTTCAGTTCTTCGTATGCTCTACAGCTACGTTGGTAGCGAGAAGTTCCTTCATGGAGTCTCCATCTATCTCAAAGAACACCTCTTCGCAAACAGTGTAACTGAAGATTTGTGGCAAGGTATTCAGACGGCCACAGGTGAGCATTCTGTACATCGTCATACAGCTTATAGTGATATATGGCTGTCACAGGCATTGACATTACTCGCGTCATGGACAACTGGGTCAAGAAAGTAAAGTCATTACTTCTTCAGCGTTCGTCTACGGGTTGACATTGACTATGCCTAGGTCGGGTTCCCCGTTATTACTGTGACCGAGGTCGCAGATGGGATCCACCTTCGTCAAGATCGTTTTTTGGATTCTGGTCGAGCATCACTCGAGCAAAACGAGACTATTTGGTATGCGTCCCGTTTGAGATTCAGCGTGTTTGAGAATATTCACAGTAGCCTTCAGGACCATTCCACTATCCTTACTGACAATCTCAGATGATGGGAAG
>RWJN01000540.1:0-21194 GCA_004332605.1 Steccherinum ochraceum
GTGGGGAGCGATGGGGAGGACGAGCAGGGCGGAGACGCGGATCCAGTATTTGACGAGCGCGGCGTGCATGCCGACGTCGGAGGTGACTTCGCGGTACCAGTCGCGGGCAGATTGGAGTTCGTAGAAGGCGTACTTCAAGGCATCCTTGTAGTTGGTGCTGCGACAAGGGTGAGTTTCGAGCATACAAAGAATCACAGAGGAGTACGTACTTCTCGTAGTGACCCTTGGTGATGTTGATCAAGTCGTTGACTTCCTCCTCGAAGACCGTGTCATGGTAGTTCTTCTCGCCTGTACGGAGCGCCGAATCATCCTTGATCATCTCCTCACACCAGCCGATCAGCGTATGCAGACGAAGGATATTGGCGTTCGCGGTCTTCTCGTCGAAGTTGGCGTCCTCAATACCATCGCCAGCGTCCGCCAAGCTCAGCCTCGTCGCGTCAGCACCGAACTTCTCGACACTCTCGCGCATGGTGAGCGTGTTGCCCTTGCTCTTGCTCATCTTCTGTCCGTTCAGCATCAAATGGCCGTTGGTGCGGATACCGAGAGGCCACTTGTCCTCGGGGAACAGAGCGGCGTGGACGTAAATGCAGAACGTCAAGTGGTTAGGGATGAGATCCTTGCCGGAGGAACGGATATCGAAGGGGTAGAAGTAGTCGAACTCGTGCTTCATGATGTCGGCCTTCTCTTTGGGGATCGTCGAGCTCTCTGGCCAGGGACCGCTGCGGAAGACGTAGTTCCAGACCTCGTCTGTCATTTGCTCGGCCTTGATGCCGAGGGGACCGACTTTGCTGCCGTTGACGACACCACCTTGAAGGTGGTGGGCTACGGTGTAGTAGGACATGTAGATGGTGGAGTCGCTGAGGGATTCGACGAGGAACTGAGGATCCCAAGGAAGTTTTGAGCCCAGGCCATAGGTGCGCGCACACGCCCACTTGTTGAGCCAGTTGAGGACAGCCTCGAAACCATTGCGCGTCTCGGCGTTGTGAGTGTTGGCCTTTGCCAGGAGCCTAAATGAACTGTGAGCAGAGAAAATAGATGAAGAAGAAAGCCACGCACTTCTCAGTCTGAGCTTTCCACGATGCCTCTCCATAGTCCAAGTACCACTGATCCATGAGCGCAACGACGCACTCGTCCGAGCTACGCGAGATGACCAGACCCTCCGGTTCAGCATACGCAATCGCTACGCCCTGCGCAATCATACTCTCCCGGACTTTGCCCTTCGCGTCCTGAACCGACTCTCCCTTGTACTCCCCAACAAGCATGGTACCGCTGTAGAAACCCTCCTTGTAAGCAATCTCCTTCGCCTCAGCGAGCTGCTTCGCGTCTTTCGCTGACTGGATTTTGAGCTTCTGGACGAGGGCCGGGGCGGTCATGTCGCCGTAGGTTGGGGTGGAGATGACGGGAACGGGGTCAATGGCGGCCCATGAGGGGTCGATCTTGTAGTATTCGGGCTTTTTGCGCAAGTCCATGAGCGTGGCGTAGTCGTCTGGAGAATCTGAAGGCACCGAAGTGACAACACCGGTACCCTATGCAAAAGATGAAAACGAGGCTGAAGCATACAGTGAATAGGTACTTACCTTGGTGGCCAAGACTGTCTCCATAGGCAAGACATAAACCTCCGGGTTGACGGCAAAGGGTGCCTTGATCTTAGTACCAACGATTTTTGAGCCTTCGATCTCCAAGAGTTGGTTGACTTGACCCTGGGTCTTGAAAGCACCCTGGAAAGCCATGTTCCTGGCGGCGCGAGTGGTACATACATACGCCTCCTCGTCGTTCGCAGCGAAGACACCGTACTTGAGAGTTGGACCAACGAAACAATTCGTCTGACCGTACATAGTCTCCGGCCTCAAAGTCGCAGCAACAAGATACACTTTGCGACCACCGACTTTGCCCTCGATCTCGGCTTTCGCAGCGGGGCTCCATTCGACCACGGCCATCTTGACTCCGGTGTACTCTTGAGGACCGAGTGCTTCGCCCTCTGAGCGATCGTGGTCCATGCAAGGTTGTCCGTCTTTGGGGGAGTAGATCGTGTACCGTTCACCGAACTTAATCTTGCCGAGACTGTACAGAGTGTTGGTTTGCCATCGGACGAAGGAGTCGTAGTAGGGGTTGGCATCGGTGGTGATGAAAGACCGACGCCAGTCAATGCGGGACCCAAACGCGTTGTTGTCAGACTAGAATATGTTATGAATATTAGTGCGACGATTGAGCTCGGTTCGCGACACACCTTGCAGATTGGCGGGAAATATTCCAGCCAAAAGTACGGGTCCGCGAACTTCTTGACGTCTTCACGAGGAACTCCCATAGACTCCATTATCTGGAACTGGTATGTCAGGCCGGTGGACTTTGCTGCAACCTTGCCCTTCGAGGCTTTGTCGACTCGAGCGGGTGCTGCTGCCGCCGGCGCGCTAGTCGTCGTTTCTGTGGGTGCGGGGACCTCTGGCGCAGCATCGGGCTGGAAACGTTCAAAGTTCTCTCCGAAAAGCTCCATCTCCCGAATGATTTTGTCTGATGCAGCCTGCACAAGAGAGTGAATGAATGAGCGAAGGTCGAAACTGCGAGACATATACGACGCACCTTGATAGGCATACCCGTGCAGTGGAACCCATGCGGAAATAGTACCCTCTTGCCCAACATCCTCTGGTATCCAGCCGCGAACTCGATCTTGGATATCGTGAAAGCATGTCCAAGATGCAGGGAGCCGTTCATGTAGGGGTATGGAAAGTTGCCGAACCATTTGGGAAATCTCTCCTTGATCTCGGTCGGAGAGAGGCCTTGTGTCTCCTCGAGGGTGGGCGCATTGACCTCGAAGATGTTTTCGTCCTGCCACTTCTTCTGGTATTGTTGTTCCAAGGCGATCAGGGTATCGCGCTTGCCTGTCTATACAAGCGTGTCAACGCGTCGGGCACGCGACCAGAGTAGAGGTGACGTTGCTCACCTGAGCAAGCTCGAGGGTGTTCCGAGAAGCGGCAGCATTGCTGAAGGCAGCCATGGTGGTGTTACAGGATAATATACAAGGACTCAAGAGTCGCGAGCGACGAGCAAGGAGTCGCAGCAGATTGTTCTCCTGATCTTGTCCGCTGCACAATCAGATTTTGAGGAATGCTGGAAGGGGACGAGAGTCAATCCGACTCAGTTGCTCCGTTGGCAGAAGATCGAAGATCGCCAGATTTTTGCTGACTCGATCACGCTTATCGCGGATTAGATCTTTAGGCGCTAATATAAAGGCCTATTCGCGCCAAGCGTATTTTACTGTTCTCTTCAGCGCAACCTCAGTGCGACCTCGAATACATCTTCTCTCGTTATCCTCCTCTACTCCTCGGGCTGATAACATGAAGATTCGATCCATCCTTCACGACCACAACGACCTTTGCAATCTCGTTTCCCCTCAAACGGTGTTCGTATGACGCTGGGAACCATCGCCCCGTAAATCCAGTCTCATCCGAGTCAAAGCCCAGTGTCGCATTTAGATGTCTGAAAGAGTACTTCGACGACTCACGACCCAGTTTCTGCCTGTGTTTGAAGGAGCGAGCACTAGGATTGGCATGCCTAGCTATGACTATTGAGGCTATGAATGCTTCGTATGTTTATGCTATGATCGCTCCTAGCCTGATTGACAAGTCGTCTATGCTCTAGCTTCGCTCATCTTAGAAGTTCAGGAACTTGCAATCCAAGATCTTCTCGAAGAAAACAGGATGAACATGACGACGAGGAGGCTGGAGGAGGATGGTGTCGAGGGACGAAGACGAGGTCTCTCAAGGCAGTTATGTCCTGTCTCGGTTCGTGTTTCATATGATATGACACCGCACACGAGATGAAACTCAAGAGTTCCCGCGTTCGCACACCTCAGCTGAACCCACATTCAAGACAGCATCCTCAGCCACGGTCATTTCATAGAATGTCTTGTAAGTCAGCAAATGTGAAAGCTTCTCCTGTTTTATAGAGAATTCAATGTCTAATGCTGTGGCTATAGCGTTTTACTTGAGAGACCTTGGTTCTTCATCAGGGTCAGCCAATCAAGTTTACTCCGCATCCCTACAAGAACGCACTAGTTGACGGCATCCCAACACCCATTCTCCGCATTCCACCACATCAGTCGGCGCGTCGCCCTGACTGGGCGGGTATTGCAGAGCTTCTTTCCTATAAAGACCATTCAGCTAAGGTCTCTCTATCTCCTGTTCACTATTCAGAGCTCGAACGTCCCGGAGTCGTAAACGTGCTGTGAGTCTTATCCTTATCAGTCTTGCGGGACATCGGTATTTACAACGTTTTGCAGCATCCTCATTCGGTCCATCACTTGCGCTTTCAGGATGTCTGACGCGCCCAGACTGCCTGTAGAGCTTGTCATTCTGCTCATGGAGCATCTCAGCCAACCGGAGCTGAAGACATGCAACCTGGTCTCCCACCAGTGGTCCGCCATAGCAAAACCCTTTCTCCTCTTCTCGCTTTGTCTCTACAGAAACGATCCGACGCCGTCCTCGGAGGTTCAAACCCAGTTGTGGCCGTTGAATCGACTTGAACGCCTCAAAGGAGCACATGCGCACCTCTTCTCGCATGTCCGCGAAGTCCGCCTGGAGGAATCGTTCTTCAACTTGCAGCAGCCCACGCGAGACCCCATACAGGGTGCGCTGGAACGAATGCGCTGCGCTAGCTTTCATTTCTCCCATATCTCCACCCTAGAGATCCTCACTCCAGCTGGTGCTTTTCAACGCGCCCGCATCGGATCGAGGTCTCCGCCTGGACCCTCCGGCATTATGCTGTGCACCATGAGACACGCGTTTCCCAACGTGCGCACTCTCAAACTCACGCGAGCCAATTGGTCGGTGGTAGCGTTGTGGAACCTTCTCGAGTCATTGCCCCAGCTGAAGACCTTAGTCCTCGACAACTGCGATTTCAGCTCGCCGATAGAGCACAACCCATCCTGGTACCACGGATGGTTCTTGACACTCAAGCCTGAGCGACATCTGATCGCATTAGAGTCGTTGGTGTGCGAGCGGATGAGCCCACCGTCGTTGCTGTTCGATCTTCTGCGCTTCCTTGTGGACAGGACGTTTTCTGCTACATCGCTCAAGTCCATCGCATATCATCTCACGGCGGAGACAATCAGCATGCTGGACAAGGTTGCTCCTTTGCTCCTGCAGTTGAAAGAGACTCTGCAGCGACTGGAGATAGAAGTGGATCGGTGGCCCCAATGCAACGCAGACGGTGAGTCAGGTTGATCGCTAGGCCAGCCACTAAGGATGTTGAGCTCAAGAATTTTCCCAACTTTGCCAGACCTCACGAAGCGCTTATCCAACCTCGACATCCCCAAACTCACACAGCTCCGCGACCTTCGGTTTTACGGTGCGGTGGACATCCTCACACCATCCATCTCCGACCTTCTTCTTTCGCAACGCTTGCTCCCTCCTCCTATCCGCCGCCTCACGCTCACCGTACACCAATTTGACGTCAAGGAGTTCACCAAGTATGACGCGCAGCTGGCTCAAGCCTCCCAGCTGGAGGAAGTGGAGGTAGTGTATGATTGTCCTGAGATGATTGGGTGGATGGCGTTGGATGTGGTGGAAGGTGAAGTGCTGAAGGCGTTTCCGAAGTTGAGGAATGCGAGGCGGCTGAGGGTGACGAGGAAAGTGTTTTGACGGCGTTCGAGGTCAATGAAGATCTGTTCCTATAGTGAGTATTTCTCACTCAATTTATTTGCCTGGACTTAGAATGCCTTTTCGAAAGCGTGTAAATTAAATATTGGTAGAAGACGAGGCCTATTCAACGCTGGAAACATCTGAACCGTTTTCACTTGGCGAGAGTGTCGAGCTAGGTGTCCGGTCTCAAGCGCAAAGTGGCTGAAGACTGTTTTGGAGTTGTCTTTCTCCTGAAACGCCCAGACTAGTCACTGTGAAGACCGTATTTCAGTCGCTTTCTGCGGGGTTCTGAGCCACCGTATGGCCACACCGAAGTACGCCATCGCTTCGCTGGCTTCAAATCCATTCATTGCGCCGTCGTTGGAGCCTCTACCGAAAGAATACTCCCCTAAGCACACAATACATGTGGCAGTTGTCGAGTCTTTGTCTGATGATAGCTGCTTTGGTTCGTTCTATAATGAACGACCTTGCCCAAGATTCCAAGAGTCCAGAACTCACTGGTTTTCCGTAGCATGTGCACCACGAGGTACCGTAACGCCATTAAGATCATGAACGTTTACATTACTGACAGCGACCCACTTTCGCAGCGATGTTGAGACTCACTGATGGTCTTGGTCGTTCGTCTAAGCAAGACGCTAAGAGAACACAAGGCATTGGGGACGACGTGCACGCGCTGGATCTCACGCCGACAGTCCATTAGGCATGCATGCGTTGGGTAGACGGGATGATGCGAGATGTGCGTTGATCGCGTCGAGATGAGTTCCCGTGGCAGACCTTGTGTTACATTGGCGTTCTTGCATATAAAGGCCATCATTTTGTCCCCAGTGTTGATCTCACCTACCTCGAACATACTGTCCTTACATCGTTTGCTTTCTGGCGTTGCGGCGGCGTGTGCAGCTGAAGTATTTGGTACGTGACGTCTTCTGTGTTTCATGGTGGACTGTGTCTTACATGTTGCTCAACAGGAACTTCAACTCTATTTTTTGAAGTGATCAGGGCTTCAAAAAAGTCTTCATACACCTGAGATCTCGGCGCGTTAGAGTCTTCCAGTGCGTCTGCAGTATCTAAAATCCATGCGCCAGAGACTCATTCCGCTTTGATGTTCACAGCAACGCCCTTTTCATTATATTGAGCAACATGCGTTCCGCCAAGTGTCGGAGACCTTCTCTATTCATCTTATTTCCGATGCTTTCCGCATCGGTATCCTACTCCCAGAAAATCCTTCTCACCAATGACGATGGATGGGCCACTGCTCAGATTCGTGACCAGTATGCGAGCTTGACAGCTGCCCAGTATGATGTAGGTGTCGTGTGCCGCACAGATAATTATACCTCAACTCGATGTGTTGACCGCACTACTTTTGTCCCGCAGGTCGTCTTATCTGCACCTGCCAACGATCGATCTGGTACTGGCTCAACAAGCATCCCGCTTGCTCTTCCTCTTCTTTTGGCTCCATGTGAGTTCAACTCGTGTCCGTTGGGTTCTGCGGGCACAGGATCGAACTCGTCGGACAGTACGTACCTCCGTTGCATCGAATCCAAGCAGCGTTACCTGATCACGGACATGAAAGGACAGCTCGCTTGAACTACTTCAACTCATTCCCGTGAGCTCCTTGCATAGCGCTATCACGGAACATGTCTGAAACAACTTTCATCCAGAGTGGACGCTACCCGCTACGGTATCCAAGAGCTCGCGCCGAAGTATTTTGGCGGTAACCCTGACCTTATTGTCAGCGGTCCCAATGTTGGTGGTAAGCTTCGAGAACAAGCCCTGTGGCTGTTGTATCGGTATACTGACCAAATTAATGTTACAGAGAACGCTGGGTTCGATGTCCTTGTCTCTGGAACTGTGTATGTCCGCTATTGTTCTTCGAAATAGTACATACTAAAATTGTTCTTCAGCGGCGCCGCATGCGAGGGTGAAAGCAAGGACATCCCATCCGTGGCTTTCTCGGGCATTACCAACGACAAGGTCTCGTACACGACTCTCGAATCGGACCCAAACTCCTCTGCCACTTTATCTGCCCATGTCTACTCCGCCCTCACCACAAAGTTCGTGCAGACCCTTTTTAAGGGTGCTGCCGGCTCTCGTTTGGTGCCCAAAGGAACGATCGTCAACGTGAACTACCCAGCGCTCGACTTTTCGGAGGGGTCTCTCTGTTCAAGACCGGAGGACGTCATGTGGGTGTTTGCTAGATTGTTCAAGGCCGGATTGCTCGATCACGATATCAACACGTGCAGCAATAACAACAAGTTGCCCGATGGTGCTGCCGTGGTAGAGAGTGGCTGCTATGCCAGCGTTGTTGTACTCAACTCGGCGACGAAATTGCAGGCCGGCACGGACGCTCAGAATAGTGTTCTCAGCAGCCTCAATGACCTAGGGTGGACCTGCTGGTCCGAGTCGAAGTGACGAAACACACCGTCCAAAGAAGGTGACCTCACCCACGGAGGCGCTGCGTAGCATCACTATCCCAACAGATCCTATCGTGTATCTGCATACCTCGATACAACCCATTCTACCAAATGCCTCATGTCAGTCTGATTGCAATTGTGCTGCATTTGGGTTGCTGTGATCTGCAAGAACTCTTGTAGAATCGATTGGAGGGATGACCTCCGGCACAAGACGCGCACATATCAGTGAGATCACGGCTGCCGTAGGATGTTGAACTCGAACTCCGATTCCAGGCAGTGCTGCCATGATGCAGGGAGCGTGGCCTTAGCTCGAGATGGTTTGTTGTTTTGTTCTTTATGGACGTCTTTCCTTCACATAAATGGACGACGTGTGCCCTCATTCCCCCGTCTATACCGGACACACTACTGTACAGGTAAGCCAGACGATAACAAGACGACACTGCCCTCCTCTTGTTGTATTCTAATATCGTCCAGTGGCGTAAAACAAACATCGGACATAACCCAATTCTAAGCTGGCGGAGCTTCGCCCGTCGAACTCAATCCTAATCACCAGAGTTGCAAGTCACCTCCATGTCGGATTCCGAGGAAGTCTACTACCCTCGTAAAGGGAAGGATCCCGTCAGACCCGATGCTCCTCCGTTGCGTGCGTTGTCTCGGCAGCTTGTACATTCCTCCAGTGGCTGATCACCGTATAGCCAAACTAAAAGGAGGCGATCTACCTCCTGTGGAAGATGGAGACCAATATTGGGGAGGTTATTCTGGTCTTAATGATGTTGAAGGCCAATTAGGTACGCGACTTCAAATATTGATAACAAGGAGGAGGAGTTCCTGATCGCCAGCAAAGGTCTTGTCCAGTCTTCCCAGTCACCGTCGGGTTGGATCATCGCCCAGCCATCGTTAGGTTAGTGTTTCGGAACCCGTCTGAGTGAACCAACGTCGACGCCACACTTTGTTGTCCAGAAAATTCCACACTTGAGCCAGCGAGACTATTTGACGACGAAGAGGTGTGTCAGTCGCCCGCTTTTACAGCTCATGCTGACCACTACGTGTCGAGAGATCACTCTGGGTGATCTTGTATCAGGTGATCCCCTCATTTCAGAGCCGGTGCACCTGAGTGTGCTCAGGGAAGAGTACGCCAACGCCGAGAACGTCGTCTTCGTGCGAAAGATTGATTGGATGCTGGCGAGCGGTTTCTCAATTGTCAGACGGATAAGGGGAGACGGTGAGCTGGTCCATTGACGGTCGGGACACTTGTCGCTGATATCCGTCCAAAGGAAATTGCTTCTATCGAGGTATGGCAGATACCACCGTCGCCTTGGGAGTGTGCCTAAATGTCCTTCACAGCGTCAGCATTTGCGTACATCGCCAAAATCAGCAGTACTACTGACCCAACATTGGAGGCCACGCAAGCTGTCTCCTCCTTGAACGTCATACTGGAAAGTGCAGGATTCATCAAATTTGAAGATGAGGGGCAAGTCCTACTGAAAACCATCGTGAACAGTCTGTCAGATTCGACTATACTGACAGCGATGTTGGACACCGAAGCTAGTGAGTACAAGGCAAGCTGCATCGTCGCAGATACCATTCTGAAAAAGAAACGCCACGTTATTAGCATCCGACCCAATTGTCAAGTATTTGCGGATGCTTACCTCCGCCACAATGCGCCTATATCCTGAGCAGTACATCGATTTCCTTTACGATCCCGATGATGACATTCTGAAGCCCTTGGAGGACTTCTGCTTGCAAGACGTCGAACCTATGGGGAAAGAAGCCGGTGAGATTTCTGCACTCGCGTTCAAGCATGTCACTGACCTTCACGCTGAAGACCACGTGCAAATCACCGCCTTGTCCCATGCTCTTCAAATCAATTTCGAAATAGCCTACTTGGATGGCCACGGTCATACGACAAGTGGACCAGATGTGTCTTTCGTCAAAATTCCAGATTCTGCGCATTTTGAGGGAGAGCCTGTCAGATTGCTATATCGGTACGTCTGCCGGCACCTCATAGTTGTGCTGTGTTAGACTAATGTTGTTTACTCAGACCTGGGCATTATGATATCTTGTACAAGGAGGAGATATCCGGAATCGGCCTCTTTGCGTCGTCCTAGTTGAGTCGGTAGACGTGTATCGTTGTACGATAGAGCGCAGAAGAATGAATGCAATCCTGTGGGTATGACAATTGAGGTAAAAGTCATCAATTATAGGCTAGCCTGAGAGGTTACTGCATCCGATGACGATACCAAAGAGTCTGGTACAGATGCCTCCGGGGCTACTGCGCTCCGCTTCTCTAGTACTTTTGCCCATTTCTTCGCTCCTTTACCCGTTCTCCATTTCTCGTTTGCGACATCGACGCTCACGAGACGCTCCCTCTGCAGCAGAGGCTCATATTTGGCACCTCTTCTGAACGTCGCGCCACCAAGGGGGATGCTCAAGGTCGACCCATCGGGTATCGGTGGAGCATCGGGTCGATTTCGAGGAAAATATTGCGTAGGGAGTTGGTGGTACCGTGAGGCAGCAGTGAGAAAGTGTGAATCAATGGCCAAGCGCAACAGTGCACGATCACGGATGTCCCGCAAGGTGTTGATAACACTACTTGCAAGGTCCCGTTGTGATATAGGGCTGCCGTCCGGGAAATCGGCGTCAATATGCCAGTCGACGTCGGACTCGTTGTATCCGCAGTCCCACAGGACAAGTGGGAGTGGGTCTGCCATCTGGTAGGCTGGTTTGGTGGTGACGACAGAAGGTGCAGGTTCTGCAGGAGAGAATGGCGGGTAGGGATCTTCGGGATCAACGTTGAGCAAGGCAGATACGATAGAGGGAGCTTCCATGTTGGTTCCCACTAGAAACAGGATCGCCATGATATGTCGGACCTGATTATACAAGAATGCTGTCCCTTTGAGGTCGAAGACATATAACTTGCTCCCGTCGTCTTCTACAGGATTGACGGTAGCCTGAAGAATGGTGCGTTTGAAGCTCGTGAGTTGCTTCTGGGGATCCACTTTGCAGAGATTGCGGAAGTCGTGTTCTCCGACAAGACGGCTCGCAGCGTCGCGCATCGCCGCGATGTCAAGGCCGTCGGAGGTGAAGAAGTATTTGTAGTGACGATATCGGCAGTTAAAGCGTGAAGAGAATTCGGGTGCAACAGGAGACCAGGCAAGGATCCGAATGGATGGTGGCAAGACGTTGTTGAGAGAAAAGACGTATCTGAGCTCTGAGGGATCCTCTATTGGAGGTTTGCGCACCGTGTTCGATGGAGGCTCATCCCAGTCGCCCATCATTCCAAACTCCTCCGTCATGGTCGAAACACCGTCATTTGGCTCTCCGATAGACTCGTCTACCACAGTTTCCTGCAACGAGTCTCCCTCTTCCGGCTGCGCTGCCCGCAGAGCACTTCTGACCCAAAGACTGACGACCTGCTGCGCAGCACTGACGCCCTTGTCTGTCCTTCCACATCTCTCGAACCCGCATCCTTCCAAGCCTGCCTCCCCATCCACCAACTTCGTTTTGGCCAGCGCGTCGAATAAGACTCCTTCCACGGTCGGGGTGGCTGTTGGAGTTTTTTGGTATTCCATTCCACTGTACTCGGATCCATGATAGCAAAGCTTCAGGGCGATCTTGCGTTTCGGGTGTGCGGCGAAATCGAAAGGCGCATTGGTTTTCTTGGGTGGACGGACGTGAGGTGCACTTCGTTTGAGACGAAGCTCGTCCAGATGTTGTAAACGGGAAATGAGATCTTCTCTCGACCACGTCTCGTAAGATTCCAGTGATTGTCCGTTGGCGAAAGGCATTCCAATATAATGCCGATGCTTGGGATGGGTCGCTGATCGTAAGAAACGATAGCTCGGGCGGAGCTGCAGATACCTACCCGTATTGACTGAGACATAGATTAGCTGACATGCTTGCAGCTTACGGGAATGATGCGCTCACCCTGATGAATGAGCAGGTCAAGAAGATGTAGTCAAGTCTCTGTGAAGTGGTCAAGACGATATCTTGCCTGAAGCCTCGGACGCGCAGTGACTCGTTAGAAGGCGTTACCATATATAGAAACTACTGTCCGCAATTGGAAAGTCATATTCCTTTCTGGGAAGTATCCTTACGACGGCCGTGAACAGCGAGATGAAAGATCTATTCAGAACAGCGACAAACAACTAAACATGCTGCTACCTAAACGATTCAAAACAAACGCTTGGGTGGTAGCATCGACATCCTTCTTCATATTGGCATCAATGACAGAGACCGTCGTGATACACTGCCCAGTGAGGACTGTTATCACTGCCACTTCAATCTCGTTGGGCAGGTGGTTACTTCCGCACGTCTGAACGTCGGTAGCACTCAAATCTTGAGTGAGACGTGTAAGGATGAACTTGTAGTCAGCGGCACTGGCACAGCTAGACGAGATGGGAGCGAAGTTGACATTCAGCGTGACGTTGGGAGGAAGAACCGGCCGCGCTGCGGGAGCGAGAAGTGCCATGGTGAACTGCGTAGTGAGATCTGCATAGACCAGCGCAGCTTTCGAAGACGTCGACGTTGGATCCGAGTCGAGTGTGGTGTAAGACACTTGACTGGTTGAGGCACCGGAGAACGCTACTGAAGGGATCCCTTCAAGCGCTGCTTCACTCGCTGCACCACTGTTGACCGTGTAAGTAATGAAAGGGTTGTTACCACTGACCACACTTACACAGTGCCAGAGCCAGTGATACCGGATCCGAGATTGGCTGCGATAAGTGTTAGTCGACGTGCAACGTTGCAAAATCAAAACTGCTATCACTTACTGCCAACGTTTGGACCACTGACGACAAAATCAGGCCCAGACCCAAAGAATTGAGGCGAGAGTGTCTGAATGCCGAAGCGTACGGCGTCCACTCTGATATTGAGGACCTATAAGAATGCATCTCGCAGGAGAATTGCAGCACGTACGGGAATGAATTGACATAATTCAACCGAGCTATGGTCAATCATAAGACACGCAGCCTACAAACGAGTAGATGCACACATACTGTCACTCGCATTGAAGCCAATCGAAGGGGAGCCGGCGGGACAGCTATTGAACTCGCAGGGCTTCGTAAGAGGTATAGGAGGTGCTTCGTTCGAGCCGCTTCCTGACATATTCTCCGCAGGTGCGGATAGAACGACCTAGGACAACAAGTGGACAGCTTCAGTCATAAGTCATCTACGAACATACAATTCCACTCACATCGAAACCCGCCGCTTTCAGAGCATCGTTTTGCGCACGAATTTGGGCCACTGCCCAGCCATCATCATTTGTGAGGACGACTCTTCGGGCTGTAGCACCACTTATGATGGCGACGAGTAGAGCGATGCTGGTTCGGGTCATGTTGAATAATGCCCGAGCGGGAAGATATTGCAGCACTGGTAAAGCCGCAGAAATCGCCGAGGCCTTTATATCGTGCATCACCGTGTGACGCTACAGGATCGCAGGCCGGAGATTGCCACACGTTCGTGGCGAACTCCGTCAATGACGACAAGTCCAACTTTGCAGCTGCTGACAGGACATCGAAACTGCGCGCCAAGGTCTGGAATGCATATGTGTTCCTTGGAAGTCCAAGCGTCATGCTTACGCCGGCTTCTCCCAAGGCTTTGTGTCCTGCCTATGCGAAAGGAAGGACTTGATGAGAATGTAGTTCCATCTTGAGTCTTCAAGTGATCTAACGTACCAGTCACGAGAGGCTAACGCATGTGGATAGGTCAAACTTTCCTGACACACAAACGTTTCCTCTCCTAGTTGGAGCATACGAGGATGCACAGAAGCACTGTACGAATCAACATAGACCGTTTGCCATTACAGTATCCAGAGGCCTGCCAATGTCTGGCGCGTGGTAGCCAGCCTTCCATCCAAGACATCCTTCACTGCTATGCTCTCTATTCTAGAATACGCATCAGATGAGGTGAGTCGAGACGACAGCGAATTTTGTACCCACAGAGTCCTACAGGCCCTCGCAAAGCCTTTGAGATGCTAATAAATTCTCGAGAGACCATGTACGTATATTCCGCCTCCAGTCGTGAGCGCAATTGAGGATTTTGCACTACGGTGCCAAGAGAACTCAGAACCTTGGGCACTGAAGCGACAAAGCCTCGGACTGTGATCCTGCCGTGGCCCCAATCACTGCAACATGTTCGATGAGAAGGAGGGCTTCGAAGAGAGAGAGGTTCTGAAAAGGTAGTTCAGGAGACACGAAGGTGGTCCGGCAGTCAGGTGAGCTCACTGTTCCATGCGGTGTCCGCGACCGGCAATATTGATTCCCTCGGGCCTTATCCAATTGATGCGCCAGGTCAACGTGCAACCTCTTGTTTCTTCATCGACTCCCGCCCCCGACGACTGCCACGAGCACCTGGAGGGTCAAGACCAGATCACGTCTGGATGCATCGACGAAGAGTGTAGGCACACGACAAGGCCAACGATCACCTCGATGTCTGGGTCGATCGCGTCGGAGGGTAAGCGCTCGGGATACGACATCCGCACTGTTGAGCTTGCTCAACAACCACCATCCGGGAGCGACACAGGCAGTCATGGAGAGGCGGTCGTACACTATAGGTCGTACAGAAGGAGATTCTTGGGGCTAGTGTCTCTGGTGCGTGCTGCGATACGGTCTCGTCTCGTGCAAAATGTGCTCATGACGCTGTCACCCTACTGCTATCATAGATGCTGTTGGCAGCTACCAGTGGGATGGTATGGCCCTGGTTCGGCCCCATATCGAACAATGGTGAGTGGTCTTCCTGCTCGAGTCGTACAGGGTTTGATTGAACGCGTTGTCATACAGTCTCGTCGGAGTTCGGGTTCACTCTTGACCAGATCAACTGGTTCGGCAACACCGTCAACTTTGTATACTTGCCTGTATCCGTTCTCGTTCCTGTACTCTTTTCAAGATATGGGATCCGTTTTACTGTGAGTGGGCCATAGCCTTGTACGAAAGCGATGCCGTTGACCACTGTGATAGTGCTATCTCGGTGCTGTATTTATGCTCATGAGCGCATGGGTGAGATACGCCGGGACAGCGCACAATGTATCGACGAACGGAGCGTATGCGCTGATTATGGCTGGACAAGTGCGTACTAATACTCCTTGTTTTACCTAGGTACCTGCTGATGAGGACACTGCAGATACTCGGGGGCTTCGCACAGCCCATCTTTCAAATCCTCGGTCCGAAGTATTCTGAAGTGTGGTTCAACATAAGAGAGAGGACAACTGCGACGATGATCATGTCTCTTGGTGAGATGCGGTCCGTTTGACTGCTGCGAATGACAATGCTGACTGCATGAAGCTAATCCTGTTGGAGGGGCGATTGCGCAAATCCTCAGTCCCGTTTTCTCTTCGACAAGGACATCAGTAAGTGGAACCGAAATATGAAAGCTTGCATTCGATTAATTATGTGACGCAGATTCTGTATCTAGGAGTGATATCAACCGTGGCTACTCCGTTTGTTTTCCTGATTGGTGAAAAACCACCGACACCTCCTAGTAAGACTGCCTTTTCCGCTCTGTTGTGGTCGACAGCTTACCTTTGCCCATAGCATATGCTGCCGCTCAGTCTCAGTCCTCGTTCATGTCACTGGCTCGAGCTATGATGGGAACGGAGCCTACATCCTCGCCCGCGTACATGACCCCACATGAACGATTAGACTTCGCTATTGTAGCATTCGAGTTTGGCCTTTTGGTTGGAGTGTGCGTGATCAATCACTAAATGACAGTACTAGTCTATGATGTACTCACCATAAATACCTCCCAGTGTCAATGCCTTCTCCGTGCTAACATCACAGTTCTTCGTCAGTCTTCTACACCTCTTCTGAGAAGCGTGATAGATGATCTGTCTCTCACATACAGGAACCCTACGGATACTCCGATGATACCTCCGGTTTCCTAGGCGCAGCACTACTTCTCGTCGGTCTCGTCGCAGCCATCGTCACCGCTCCTCTGTTCGACCGAGTGCTCACGCACCACCTCGCTTTGACGGCCAAAATTCTCTGTCCGATTGTCGCTGCTTCGTGGCTGAGTATGATATGGGCCGGTGCGTACGACTTTCCCGCTACAGCTCTCGCCGTTCTGACCTCGCAACTCAGTGCGGCCCCACAACGTCGGCGCTCTCTACGCTCTCATGGCGATCATCGGTGGTTCCAGTTTGACTTTACTACCGGTTGCCTTGGAGCTCGCCGCTGAGCTCACACGGAATGCGGACGGTAGCTCAGCAGTGATGTGGTTCTTGTACGTCTCCATCCCGTCTCCGTACATCGTCCTCTTCTGCCCCAATCTGACGCAGATTATAGCGGCAACTTCTTCGGGATAGTGTATGTACTGGTCAACGGCGCTCTCCGCGGCTCAGAAACCGCGAATCCACCGCTGAACATGCACCGTGCGCTGATCTTCCAAGGCGCGTTCATATGTGGGAGCGTTGTCCTTGTTGTATTCCTGAAAGGCCGACAAGCAAGGAGAGAGATGGACGAGATGAAAGCCAAGGAGGGTGAAATTTTGGGGCACGCCGTGGGCAGCTGATTTCCGTCGCAATGATTTGTTTTGCCTGTACCTCTTGTTCATACCCCTCAATGTTGTTACCCTGTGCTTATCATTTGTGCAATCTATAAATCATTGATATTCATTGGCTTTTGTACTTCTGCTCTACAGTGGCTCATTCTTTTGGAGGGTACACTGCAAGTTGGACGGTTTTTTCAGAGTAGACTTGGCCCGGGGATGACTTTATGCCAGCTTTCAATCGGAGGTGGATCGTTGGTGGAAAGGCCTCGCTCGGTGTTTTCTTCTTGTCGGTGTTTGGTTATGTAGGCCCAGCGTGAGGGAGGTTTGAACGTTCATAGATACTACTGAGCAAGGCAAGTTCCCGTGGCATTTGCGGATTTGAGAAGGCAGTTGGATATCTTCTTGTATCTGTAGTTCTTGATTCCGGAGGCTTGTGCAGTCTGAACTTGAATTTTCATCTTGTTTTTATCGTTGAATAGCTGGGGGTCCATATATTTGCGTATATTGTGTTGCTCGCAGACTCTTTTTGAGACAGAATTGAATCGGCTTGAGGTACGTTGCTATGTCTTGAGGTTAAGATTCTTTCCGTCTTCGGCTTTATGGTTCTTTATTTTTTGATTGAAGTAAATTGTTTTGCTTAAGGTACCTGTGTCTATGAAGGGAGGAGAGGCTGACAACAGCGTGAGGGAGTATTCGGATTAGAACTGTACTAAGATCGTACCTGGTCAGCCGCGGTCGCGATCACCACTGGTCGCGCTATCAACGGTCCATTCCACGTCTTCGGTCTTGAATCTTGATCCACGCACACACATATCGAGCTTGAGGAGACCTAGATAGAAAGAAAGGAAGAGCACGACCAGCGCGCACCCGGGACCCGCGTCCGGGTCACCGGGGAAAGGTGGAAAGTATACCAAAGACTGCCTGCATTGAAGGGGATGACGACCGTTAGTATGTCTGAGAGGCGAGGAGGATTGGTCGTACTTACAATCTTCGTCAGCCCCCGTCCTAGGTACGAAGGAAGAAGTCAGCAAGAACTTCGAAAGGACAGACAGATGGTCTACGTACCCTTGGCTGACGGGTGTATTGCGTGCTTGAGGAGAGACCTAGAAAGGTGGCTGACAACGTGAGCGAGCATTCCAGAACGAGAAACGAATAGAGAAGAAGAGGGGAAACGTTATACCACCGCGGCTGACAGCCGAACACCCAGACGATCCCAACCAACGCGCCAAAGGTCCATCCATATCCAGCGGGTCTCCTCGGGCCTGGGTCTTGATCCACGCACACACACATCGAGCTTGAGGGTACCTAGCTAGAAGAAAAGGGGAGCAAGGGTCAGCACACAATCTCCCGGGCCCTGCGGGGAGCTCTCCAGGGTTATCGACGAAGGAGTCCATGGCAAGTCCGAGTCCGAGTCCGAGTCCGAGTCCATGTCCGTATGCAAGTCCATGTCCGTGGTCCAGCCACTCCAGCCTAAGTCCAATGTCCAGCGCAAACGAGAGAAGAGGAAGAGTCGATGAGGGTGAGGGAAGGGAGTAGGGCTGTCGGGTTTTGAGAGGGCGTCGATGAGGCTCAGAAGAATTTGAAAGCCGGCGGGACCTTCGACCAGTCCGGCTGGGGGCGCGGGGCAGCGGCGGCGGGCAGATCGGGGGTCGCGACCTCGACCTCGGCTGGGGGCGTTCTGTCGAAGAGGTCTGGCCTGAGTAGCGCGAGGTGTTTTTCGATGGCGTCGTGGATGGCAGGGATAGGGATGATGGGGTTACGGCGCACAGCGCTGTTGTCGGAGGTGCCGGTAGAGTGAGGGGTGTAGGGGTCTTCGAAGGGGACGCGAACCTGCGCGTTGTAGGCGGCTGGGAGGGTGGAGCGGCTGCGGCGGGAGAGTGTGGGGCGCACCCTGTAGCGGATGGATGGCGTTGGAACGGCGGAGAGCGAAAGGCATGTTTGTTAAGAGAGGTGAAGGGTGGGTGTGGGGTTGTGAGAATGCGATGAAGCAGAATGTGGTGGTAAGAGCGGAAGAACGTTAGGCGAGGCGAACAGACCAGACGGTCTTGGCTTTATGACCGACGTCTTTGCGGCTGACGCGACGGATGTGCTCGCTATGGTATGCTCTGAGACTCTGCCTCAGGAAACATACGCCCTATTGACACGTGGAAATGCACACAAGTCGCGGTATGAGGAGGCTGGCATGCAATCCCGACCTCACAGAGTCTGTGCACGGTGAGAACGAGAACGCGCGACATCCGAGGCGCGAGCCTGTTCCGTCCGTTCGACATGAGTACACCCTCTTCGTCGCCATGAAGCAGACCGATGTAGCCGAAGTTCATAGAGTAGCAGTAGCTTCGAGTCCAAGATAATCACGCAGGAAGGAGACGACCCGACGATTCAAGACGTATGTATTGAACCAGAGTGGCGAACATGGGAGTATAGTCTGTGCACGACAACCCAGAGGCCCCAGTCTCCCAAGTCACGCGATGGGTAGTCCCGAGGATACCTATGGAGGTGGATAAACCAGTCTCAACGTGTAGTAACCTGACGATGACTTCAGCCAAGATAGATCGTAAATATATATGACGACGGAGACGCACCGATCCAACTGGCCTCAACTTCCTCTCATTCTGATGGAAGCTTTTCAGCTCTGCTATCACGAACCCTCTGCACACCTTCATCTTCCTCTCTGAATACTGCGCAGACACCTCTCGCCTGCAGGCTCGAACATTTGCCACCTCCATCTCGGTTCGCTCTGGAGGAACTTTGAGTAGGTACCACGCGTCCGATCTGATGTAGGACCGTCAGAGCGCAGAATGAGAGATCAGTATAAATAACGCACCCTGTCTTAATGACCAACGACCGTGGACGGCGACCGCCAGAATCTCGACTAGGAGTTACTTCGCAGATGCCTGAAGCCAACGAGTTTGGAGGGACGCGGAAAGGTTGCGCGTGACCGTCTTCGTCTTGACTATCCCCGTCGCCCTCGACGTCGGTATCTTCACTAGCAGCAAGTTTCTTAGGAATAATTGGAGCTGGAGGAGCTGGAGGAGCGAGAAAGACGAAGCTGGTGTCCTTTTGTGCCAAAGTCGGAGGAGCCGCAGATGAAGGCTGGTTCTTCAGGAGATCCAGAGATGCAATCTCAGAGAGTAAAGCCTTCGCCTGTTGGAGATTCGCCGTCAAGCCCTTCACGCAATCCATAGACTCGATACTAGTAAGCAAAGCCTTGACCTCGTCCAAGTTTTCTTTGGAAAGATTGGTTCCAGGCGTAGCAGCAGAAGGTAGATCTGGATGAGGTTTCTTTGCAGAAGGGGCCAACGAGTCATCTGAGGTAGACACAGCAATCTTCGGTCGCTTCATGGGGACGATAACTCCAACTGGATCCGTTTGAGTAGCCATCTCTTGGTAGATCTTGAAAGTCGGAGGTGGTACGGGCTCCGGTTCTGCGCAATTCTCGGTTTCCTCAGTGGCTTTGGCTATGGGGTCGGTGGGTGGGGTAGGCGGAGGAGAGGGCAAGTGCGAGTCAAGAGTAGTCAAGGTCGCGACTGCTTCAGCACCAATAGTGTTCTCGCACTTCTCGCGGGGTTCGTCGGCAGTGAGCTTGAGCTTGAACATGGGAGGCGGGTCCACGGACGCGTCGCGTTGCGGAGTAGGGCTCTCTGGAGTCTTTGGAACAACGGGATGGCAAGTCGTGTCCTCGTTGCTCTGGGGAGGGGTAATGAACGCGTCGGAGCCTGGCGTGTCGCACTCTCCTGGAGCATCTAGCGCACAGGGAGTCTGAGGGAACCGACCTGGCATGGATGGTCCAGGAGTATCGGCGGCATTGGTAAGTCGAGATGTACGCAGGCCTTTGGTGGTCCTCAAGCCTGCCTGAGGGGTCTTGGTTACGAATGTTTGCTTCAACACTGTGACGCGTCGTTCAGAAGGAGGAGATGGTCCAGCGACGATGCTTGATCCTGAGGCAGCACGAGACGCAGCTTCCCAAGCTTTGACGAGACCGTAGATGCGGAAAGAGGAAGGAAGAAAGCGAGACTGAGATGTGTTAGGAGCCATTGGTATGTCGTGTATTAGGTCGATGTGTAGACTAGAGAATAGAACGGAGAGTGTCCGATTAGAGATGTGATGTAGAAAGGAGTTATAGTGCTCCAGACAGTAGAGTATGGGAGAGAGGAAGAGAGCAGCGCACAGAGTTGGACTAGCAAACTAGCGCCCATGCAACGGACTCGCCACACCACAGTCCAGCCGAACGACATCCTAAATGTACTTTCGCGAGGCATAGAAATCAGTTGTAACTTCTCATTGAAGACGTAGCAACAGTGGTCCGTGTAAGTACATCAAGACGTCGAGCTCGCTGTCCGCGACTTACGGACGGCGTACTCCTAGACTCGAGTATACTGTACTTCCTTCTGCCAGTGGTTCACGAAGGACATCAGACATCACACAACGAGAAGATGTTTTTGGACTCCTTGCATTAAGATCCTGCTCTGCTAAGTAATAGGTACTACGACAATCCAGTAAGCCGATGTCAATGCTCACGTCAAGCGTGCATGAAGAGGGGAAGAAAACGAAACCAGACAAAGAACGTGTGGTGCAAAAAAACCTGATCAAATCAAGACGAGGTGTGAGTGGTGTGGTGGTACAGTGGGATGGGGATGCAGCAATGCGACAACGACGACCGGGG
>RWJN01000541.1:0-21709 GCA_004332605.1 Steccherinum ochraceum
GTGGTAGCACGTGAGCTCCGACGCTCCGTTGCTCGGTAGCACCGTAGCTACCGTGCACTGGTGCACCTGAGCGTCAGTGCACTGGTGCATCGGTGCACACGAGCGTCAGTGCACTCGAGCGTGCGTGCTCCGAGTCCCGGACGCGAGTGCACCGTGCAGCGTTGCGTCCTTTGTGCCCTTCGGGCCACTTCGGCGAGTCCTTCCAAATGCGGATATCGTCGCTCGGCGGAGTCCGAAATCCCGCCCCGCTCAACGATATCGACCGATCCTTTGACACATTGTTCAGACTTGTCCTCAAATAAACATCAGTGAAGTAACAGTGCCAATTGATGACTTTTGTGAGATAGATTAGTTAGACAATCAATTCATTGTTCCATGGTGTGAAAATCTTGGAAAAATCCGAAAAACCTGCGGCCGTGGCACCGTGTTTTATTTTGCCTGCTGTCCGCCTTTTCTTTGCCAACAAAGCTTGTCTTTCACGCAATGGTATATTCATTGGAAAATCCATGTAATACTCAAAACAATGCACCATTGACCAGCCGGTGAGAAAGTCATGCAACCAGTTTAACCGGCACCGCGGTTTTCTCACGGTGGAAAAATCGACTTTGGGTGTCGTGCTCCTCTCATGGACTTACACTCCTTCAGCTTCACCGGTCGTTCTAGATGTGCAAAGAAACGACACGCATGCCATTCATTATCACCTCACACTCATCACACGGCACATCTCCATAGGCTGTATAAGCTTTCAAGATAACACCTCAATTACGCTGCGCTTTCACGCGTGTTTTCGACTCCTTCTGACTCATAAACAGAGGTGCTCGTATATGCCAGAGGTCACATTGGTCTGCAGGCTGTGGTTGAACGCATGGACGCCGTTCAAGTTCCTGAAAAAACCAGTCGGTATGTGATTTCACCGGCGAATTCGTGCTTTCTCGCAGCTCATCGCTGCTACGCGGCAGCAACGTGCAGGAACACCTCAATGTCTTGGCCGACAGGGGACACAATGATTTATTTGACTATCGCGACCAACTTCTTGAGTTGAAGTCGAACTGACTTCAATTTCATGTGCTCTTTTGGCTACCTGGTTATGTATGACATCAATGTCCGCGCCACGAAAGCTGTCCTGACTTCACTGGGTTCTGTCGTTCGGTGACTATCGCGTGTTTTAATGCTGAGATCTCCTTTTGAGTCTTGACAGGCATCATCAGCTGTTCTGTCGACGCGTTTCTCTTATCAACAGATTCGCACTAGACCTGCTGCGGCAGAGCAACGAGTCATAACCGAGCTCGCCAGAATCTGTGTATGCTTACAGGACAAAACCCGGAATCCGGTTGGCTTGTTTGAAGCAGATTCTGGCAGCCCAACTTCCCCAACTGAGGCTCTAGTCACCCGCACGTAATGGAGCTTCACCTTTCACGCGATTCGACGACGACAGTTGTCTTGTCCTGCGCGCCCAAACAAGCAGCGACAGGGTCAGCCAACACACTGGTTGAAGCGACACCTCTGTATCACATCTATTCCCCGGGAACTTTCACGCGTCGTACCACCTTCATTTCACGCATCGACCCCACCTCGGCCTTGAAGCTCGAACACAAGTTCAAGAGCTCAGACAAGAAGGACATCAAAGAACGCGCCGCCTATCTTGACGGTGGCGTCGAAGAGTTCGCCAGGATCCACTGGCACACTCTCAGCAGTGCAAAGCTGGTGTACAACATGCAGATCATTGATCTCGATCGATTTATGACAGGTTCAGACCTGATCGGCTCGTAAGTTCAGAATCTGCCTTCTCGATGCTGCGCCGTAGTCTGATTCCTACAATGACGCCAGAGCTCGAATGTTTACCGGACCCGATGGATTGTCGTACAGTTGGCACTTGGGCCAGATGATGTCGCATGTTCGTTGTTTCAATCACTTCCTTCTCGTTCGTCTTCTAACTCTATGCCTACGTAGCTTACCCTGAACGCCACCGGCTCTGATGGCTCATCCAAGGAGGTAGCAAAATTCTACCCTCAGACCAATCTACGTTCCTCCAACGCAAAACCGTATTTGGACGTTCATCCCGAAGGCCTCCACATGCTTGACCTCATAGTCATCACATGGGTCTACATCGAGACGCGTAGGAGAGAGCTGGAAAAGAGACGTCCCGCTCCGATCTAGTATGTTGCATTCATGTACAACGTCTTCACTATCGTTTGTCTCATAAACTCGCACAAGATTGTAACTGTTATGGCTTTAAGACTGCAGAAGAGCAACTGGTTTAAATAAACATGTATGAGTAGCGTATTCTAGTCCAAATACAGTATCGGTACAGCATCTTCCACATCTGAGCATTCCAACTTGAGCCGATTAATCAAACCGTTCGTAGACCGACTCAGCTGGTCCAAGTACTAGTATCGCATGAGAATGTCAGGAGCAGCAATGTACCAACGAGTTCGATTTCTATCCACCGATCGTGAAATCACTACAAGTACAGATCCGGGAAACCGGGTTTTAGGCTAATTGCTTGTTGGCCATACGATGTCTACGACTTGAATGCAGCAGGTTCTCTGTATGCGCGGTGACCGGGGATTGGTCAGATATCTACATGGCTCCGTATACTGCCCGAACGCGGTTTGAATGCACAGGTGCCTCAGAAGTCTCTTGCGAGTTGTTGAACTTGAGGATCTTCGTGAATTGAAGACGTCGATCGTTGTGATGATGATCATGTTTGTGCCACCTTCGGCTATAGCCGACGTGCGGCGAGTGGCGAGCGACCTTTCCTCGAAGTTCTTTCTGGCACTGCAAGTAGTGCTCAGTGCTCAGGTTCTTTCGCCGGTATTGTTCTCCGGCTACCTTCAACAGCAGTGCTCTCCTCTCCAACGATCTCTATGGCCGCTTGCATCAAGGTGGAATCCCAAGGTATGATTTTTGGCGATCGTCTCCGCGAGCGATGCAAAACTTTGACCTACTACTTTTCTTTACGGTCTTCATAGCGTATCTCTCACGCGTTGTTTCTCAATGACGTCGAGTCGATACAACCAATAGCTACGAGCAATATCAATGATCCTCCGACGTGGTCATTTTGATGGATGCCAACTTCGAACCTGAACCTGAAGCATTTCTACACTCGAACGACATACTGCGCTTCTGACCAATTCCCGGTCACGGTACATACGGCGTACGCTTCTTTCAGTTTGGCACACACAAACGGTCTGCTGTCCTTCTTCGTGATGAAATTGAGGAAGAGGATGCAACTGGTCTACTATTCAAGCAGGAGCGCTGCGGCCGAACGAGGAAGGTCTGCTTAAAACCCGGTTGGCTCGGAACTGCGGCTACAGTCATTTCACGATCGGTAGACAGGCTGCACGGGTGCGCTACTTGTTCTTGCAGTCATGGTGTAGGTATGAAAGAGTTTATAAAGGGTAACATGGAGACGGTTGAGCTCATTGACGCAATCGACTATCACTGTCTACACAAAATTCAAATCTCGCGCGGCCATTATGACTTCACAGCAGCAGCCAAAAGTTTGGTTCGGTATGTAGATCATTTAGCACCCGACGCATGATGTGAATCTGACATCCATTGGCTCCAGTGACCGGTAGCTCGACCGGGCTGGGTAGATGCTTGGTGGAGTACCTTCTCGACAAGAACGAGATCGTCGTCGCCACCCTCCGCAAGCCCGATGTCCTCGCCGACCTCAAAACTAAATACCCCACCACCCAGATTCTCATCCTCCCCCTCGACGTCACCGTCAGATCCGAAGTCGACGCCGCGTTTGACCAAGTCAAAGCCATTTTCGGCCGCTTGGACGTTGTAGTCAACAACGCCGGGTGGGCCATGATGGGTGAGGTCGAGGATGCCGCGGAGGACGTCGCTCGCAGTTTGTTCGAGTGCAATTTCTGGGCGGCGGCGTACATCAGCACGAAGGCTGTTAAATTCTTCCGAGAGGTCAACAAGCCTGGCGTTGGTGGCCGTCTGATCAACGTCAGCTCGGTGACAGGTCTCCACCCCTTCCCAACGACAGCATATTACTGCGCGTCGAAGTATGGTAACTGCTAATATCTGTTGGAGGATGTAACTTGAATACTCACAACAATAATGCAGCTCTGGAAGCACTCACGCAGGCCCTCGCCGCGGAACTGGATCCTGAGTGGAAGATCAAGGTACGTCTACCGTAGTTTGAATTTCAAATCAGGACATGCCCACGTACGACAACGCCTTCAGATTACTTTAGTCGAGCCCGGGCACACCGAAACCAGCGTCACGGACAACACCAAAGAAGCACCCATCCACCCTGCCTACAACAAGCCGGGTCTCCCTTCAGTTGACTTCCGCAAAATTGTGGCGGAGCGCAAGCCTGGGGGCGGTGGCGATCCCAAGAAGTTGGTGGCGAAGTGGTACGAGCTCGCTCAGCTTGCGGATCCTCCGATGAGGCTGCCTCTCGGACAGGATGCTCTGTACATGGCTCGGGCGCAGATCGCTGCTCTGACGAAGAATTTGGATGAGGTGGAAAGCTGGTCTGCGGACCTGACGTTTGACAAGGAGTAGACACGTCAGTCTAGCTTGTATCGCAATGTCTCTTGGTGGAAAGACTGTTAAAGAGAACGCATATTCAGTAGATGATCATGCAGCACTGTTCATCTACTAGTTGGGAAGTAAATCCTCAGACCAACTCTCAAACTCCTCCGCGTTCTTCCCCATATCGACCGCCTTCGCCTTGACCTGCCTCACCGCGCCTTTACCCAGGACCAACCTCAAAGGTGGGCTCACCAACCCAGCCAAGTCGTACACCTTGCCTACCGCCTTGGCGGCGTCCGCAGCGGGAGCCTTCCCGTGGGTGATCATGTCCCTGGCGATGTTCGTGATCAGCATCGGCTTGTCGGCGTATGCAGGGTGCGCTGGATAGATGAATGGGTTGGTTTGACCTGAGGTCTTGAACGTGGAAGGCTCGAAGAGCGTGATCTGGTGTACGACGTATCGGGTGAAGGCCATGTTTGCAAGGGTGTAGCGTAGAGCTTACCTTGATGTTCCACTCGGGATCAAGCTCAGCTGCGAGAGACTGGGTGAGGCCTTCAAGAGCTGTACGAACCGGAGTCAGTGAGATACACAAGCGAAGTTTACATTCTGTGTGAGCTACTTACCGTATTTCGAAGCACAGTAATACCCAGCAGAAGGAACGGCATTGACTCCAGTGACAGAGCTCGACACGATCAACCTCCCTCCGACGGGGCTGTTGACCTCTCTGAAGACTCTAACCGCCTCTCGACTGACATTCGCCGCGCCCCAGAAATTCGTATCGAACATCCTACGCGCGTCTTCTTCAGGCGTACCTTCCACCTCACCGATGATGGTGTACCCGGCATTATTGAACACCACGTCCACCTTACCGAACGCGTCTCTAGCTTTCGCAAAGGCAGTGACAATATCTGCAGGGACCGTGACGTCCAGTTTGAGGACGAGAAGCTGCGAGGCGGGGTATTTCGCTCGGAGGTCGCTCAGCGCGGCGGGGTTGCGCAGGGTGGCGACGGCGATTTCGCCCTCAGCGAGGACGTGTTCGGTCATGAGCTTGCCAAAGCCAGATGATGCACCGGTAACTGCGAAAGATGGTCAGGCTTCATGTGCAGGAACAGAACAGTGTATGCAAGCTACTCACTGAACCAAACGCGGGGAGGCATGATGGAATTTTCAGATGTTGCGAGAACTGAGGGGCCGTAGCTTGGCTACACCTCAGTACGCCCAAATGCCATCTTTTATACCGCTTTGAAAGACGACAGAACGACTCGATTGTTGTCGATTCGAAGCAAACCTGTAGACGAGCGGCATCTGGCCGAGCGCGAAGGTCATCGCGTGAGCTAAAAATAGGACTCATCCAAAGCAAAAAGTGTTTGTGGCCGAATGGTCGCGTACCGTTGTGAATGGCTGAAGCTTCGAACTCCCAAGCATGGAGTGACGACTGCGTCCGGCGCGAACAAGCGAGCAGCTGAGATCGAACTGAGATCATCGTCGCTTGGGACAAACTGCAGCGTTCAATTTGGCGGTAGTTGTGAGGGTACGTTTCTGGAATCGCTTCCTTGACGCAGCCAAGACAAAGAGGTCATAAGGAGACCAGACTATTTCGCATGCTTCAGACCTGAGAAGAACGCTTATGATCAGCTGTGCCGATGCTCTACGTCTTCCAACGATAGCCTGCTTGTCTGGAGTACAAAGTACAACGCCGTCGCCGAAGCTCGTGCCTGCAGCGTATGCTTGATTTCGGATGACATGGCATAATGCATACACATGAACATGAGCGGACAATAGCGATCGTGAACATACATGGTGCCCGCGTACGACATGTAGGTGGTAATGGAACAACCCTCCCCCACGCTCAACCAGACCTGAACCCCTCACACACGAACTCATGCGGGTGCGGATGCGGGTGTCCGTCCAGCTTCAATCCGCTTGCGCGCGATCTGTCGCCTGTTGAGGCCGGAGAATGAGGTGGTGGCAACGGCGTCCTTGTCTTTGCTTCGCTCGACCTCGACGTCGCTGGCGCTGAGGATGACCTCAACGTGGCAAGGGTGACCCTGGTAGGGGTTGATACGACCGTGGGCACGGTATGTGCGACGGCGGGTTTTCTGGGTAGGAGCCAAAATCGATCAGCGAGAGCGAAAGACAGTCATAGAGCAAGAGACATACGGGCGCCTGCTGGACGACAATGTTCTTGATGTAAAGCTCCTCCACATCGATGTTTTTGGCGTCCGCATTCGACTCAGCGTTCTTCAACAGACGGAGGACAAACTTGATGGACTTCTCGGGGAAACGACCTGCGATGTTAAAGAGATATCTTGCTCAGGCATGACATCACTTGAAAGTCGATTTAGCACGCACCCTGAGTTGCCTTGAACTGCTTCGCTGAGCTAGCACGTCCGACACCACCGTTGAATCGCCGGAAAGGAATGGCCGAGTTGTGCTCGTTGACATCGCTGAGGTATGCGTAGGCCCTGGTCAACTTGAGACCTGTGTTTCCAAAACCACAACCCCGTCAGTCCTGCCATGACCACCACATAAAATTCTCCGGATCCACGAACCAGTGAGGGCGGCCGCCACTTCACGCATGTTCTTGAAGTGGGTGCGGAGGTACTCTCCGCGAGATTTGGAAGCTGGAAGGGGGGACGTTCAGAACGCGAGGATGTGACGATAGAAGCGGGCTTGCGATCTCACTTTTTTCGGGGTTGAGGGGGGTGGCGGCGGCGGCGTAGCGAACTGAAGAGACGAGGTCAGCATACTCGACGACGAACGGGCATAGATTCGGTATACTCACCCATCTTGAAGTCTTGAGGGATGTCGGGGCCTAATTGGGACGTTCAGTAGTGGAGAGTGCGGGAGGTCGGGTGGCTGAAACCTTGTCTGCCACAACTGCCTAGCTGTCGGCAATTGCCGGAGTCTAGAGACGCTGGCTGATCGTGGGCGCTTGGACTGGTAACTGGTGCGGTCGCAGCGTGTCTGGCTTGAACTCGTTGCCATCCTCTCTGTATCCCGTTCTTTCGACCTGACCGCCATCTTGTCCGATATTCGTGCATCTTCCCTTGGTTTTCTCTCAAATGCGATGGACTCCTGTCGAGCGCGATGCGTCGCTGGTTGGTGATGAGAATGATTGCCTTACTGAGCGCAGGGATGACGCAGCATACAATCACGACTTCGCTATCGCCCAATTGCCTCACGGTGCCCCGCCGGGAACAGGTTTTCTTTCTCCTCCCATCTTACCCTCGCCATCCTCGTTCGAGTCTCTAGCATGGATCTCGGTCGCCCTCAGCAAAAGTCGTCTGCACGTCCCATCTACTACGGCGTTGCTGCTGTAGCCGCTCTCACAGTTCTTTGGCTCGTGTTCAAGCCAGTTGAACCTTCTCTGCCGATTGTGACGAAGGCGGTCACCGTTCTCAGCGGCGACTCTGATGTATCCGGTACTGCCACGTTCACTCAGGCCCATATCGGAGAGCCCGTTAGCATAAGTCTTGATCTGAAGGGTCTTGACCCCAACGCCAAGCGTGGGTTCCATATCCAGTACCTCTCATTCGATGTCTCTTCATTGCACCTCTGACTAAATATTATTCGCACTAGCGTATCTGGTGATTTGAGCGGCGGTTGTCTCTCCGCGAGTTCCCACTTCAATCCTTTTGGGAAGAACCACGGAGCTCCTGGAGACTCTGAGCGTCACGTTGGCGACTTGGGAAATATCGAGAGCGACGGCGAGGGCAATGTTAAGACCACTTTCGAGGACAAGTTCATCTCGTTGAACGGACCGCTTAGCATTGTTGGGTGAGTATCACACGTACTCCAATCTGTAGTCTGTCCCTGACACTGGTACTGTGTAGCCGCTCCGTTGTTCTTCATGCTGTAAGTCTGCCTTGCACAACTCTACGTGATCATGGATATGCTCATTATTGTTTCTAGGGTACCGATGATCTTGGTAAAGGAGGAAACGAGGAGTCTCTGAAGACGGGTAATGCAGGCGGTCGGGCTGCTTGTGGTGTCATTGGTGAGCAGATACGCCTTCTAGTTCTCTTAGATCGACGAACTAAACACCCCAATAGGTCAAGCATGATATTTTAGGACGTGATCGTTCTCTGTAGTATTCCGTGTTTGCAGTATCTCAAGGAAGAGCAATGGAATTGATTGTTCAATCGAAGACAACTTGCTACTCGAACAACCCTTCGTCTGGATCTCACTAGCAAAACTACTGGCACTGTATACCGGAAATAGTCAGCGCCGCTTTCACCACCGTGAACATCCTGAAAGCCTCGTACCTGGTAGTAGTAAGGTGGAGACACGGCAACACACGTGAAGCCGGACTGGCAGGTAGTTGGACCGGTGTAGCCGGTACCGCCGCACTGACCCCACTGAGTTTGAGCAGGTCCGGGGGCTGAGGTGGTCGGGGGAGGTGTGGTGGCGGGCGGTGTGGTAGCCGGAGGCGTCGTGGCGGGAGGAGAGGTGGCGGGAGGAGAGGTGGGTGCGGTACCGTTCCCGCTGCCGACGCTGGTGGTGATAGGTCCGTTCTCGATATATCTAAGCGGCGCGATTCACATTAGCAACTCAGTTGCTTTGTAGAGTCGAAAGACAGGAAGGACATACACGCCGGAGAAGTACCAATCCTCAGTACCCGGGCCATTAACGATCCTCAGCACACCAACGTGCCAGTCCTCGGAGTTGGTCGAGGGCGAGGTCTTGATGTTCTGCACGACCTTCGTGAGCGGGGCCGAGCCCGTCGACGCCCACAAGCCCACCGTGCCGGCGCTGAAGTCGATGTCGTACGCGAAGTTGAACCAGGTGCCGGCGGTGAAGGGCGTGCCCCATTGGCGTTGGCCCTGGATCATCCACTGCAAGTCGGTGGTGGTGGGGCCGACGCCGTATTTGAGCTCGGTGAAGTGCGACTCGAAGAAGACGACTTGGTGCTCGAGGGTAGGCTGTGGGTGACGGGCTGTGGGTTAGCCTGGATCACGACGGCGAGAACGCGAAGCGGACGTACGTCTGGTGCGTTTGTGTCCGAGCGCATGACGGAGAAGTGGTAGAAGAGGTTGCCCTGACCGAGGTTCTGGCTGGTCTGGGGGATGAGCTCCGTCCTATTGGCCCGTACAGTCAGCACAACACATCTATCGAACAAGTGGGTAGCTTTACCTCTCCATTTGAGAGTTCCATTGCGCGGTGGAATCGATGGTGACCTTCAAACCGTGAGTCTCGGCCGTGTCAGCAGGGTTTTTGTAGGCGGGGTCCAAGGCCAAGTAATGGCTGGATGGTTGGGTGCCGTGGATGTACTGGTATCACGACACAGGTCAGTCCATCGAGTACTCCCCACAATTTTACACTACTCACCCATTGGTACGTTCCGACCGGAGTAGACCAGGACCCTGTTTAACAATGCTCAGATGTGAAGAACTTATTCTCTGTCAGGGTGTGTACTCACATTTATCAAAGTCAGCAGCGGACGAGAACGGATTGAAAGACCCATCCCAGATCTTGGTGCCCGCGTTGGCTCCAGTGGAGAGAAGAAGCAAAGACGCGGCGATGCTTGCGAGTGAGAACATGTTGACTCCGCTAGTCGTGCCCTCGTCTTCCTACTAGACTTTCCACTTATATACCAAGTACCTACGCTCAGCTGCCATTTGGCGTCATAGAGCAGGCCGTTGAGTCCATTTCCTTGCAGAGGCGAGATTCTACCGTCCTGCCCAGGTTTGGGTAATTGTCGGACGACGTCGCGTTCGGGAAAATACCCCGCCTGATCATAGGTTTACCCCACCTCGTCGGTCCTCCAAGGCAAAATGGGCATATATGCCTCACGAGGTCTCCATCGGAAGATTCAAGGACATATAGACGATGTGTGTATGGCGCAAAGCGAGGGCGATGATCGTACAAATGGTATACAGGTATTAGAGAAGGGTCATCATGGAAAAAGGTGGGGATGCAGTAACCTAGGGTATGAATGGCATAATTTAGTATGCGTGTGATATCATGGCATGAGGTGAAGGGGTAGTATGGTATCGAGGAATAAAAGAGCAAACAAAAACGGAATCCAGACTCAAATTCATGGTCATAACGGGTCATGGTGGTGAGCTAAAAACGAATCATGGTAGTGTGGCTTCTGGTTCTGCCGGTCGCGCGAACATCCAGGCCGTCATCAACGAACGAGGCTGGTTGGCTCTCTCAGCCTCAGCTTCCTCTTGGCGAATCCTCTCCTGTGTAGCCGCCTGTTCTTCGACGATGACTTCGCTCACGACGGCATCACGCGTGGAGACCACGCTTGACGCACGGGCACTTGGCAAGCTGAACCGTCCAGAAGAATGCCCGCTTGAGGGCTGTTGTTCGACGACGGAGAGGAGGGATATTGATGCTTGGCGATGGGGCGTAGGACGCACGATAATAGGACGCAAGTTGGATCCGGCATCCATCGTAGAAGCGCGATTTCTGCGACGTCGATCCGAGGATCCGTACGTGCTTGTCGCTGAAATGGGAGATATGCCGGCACTGGTACCCTCTGCTCCAAGCGAGAACGATCGGAAACCGGAGGGGCCAACGTCGTAAGTGCTCGCTCTGCTTGGTCGGCGCACACCGAGATGGGGAGGAGTAGCTCTGCTAGGCGCTTGGCTGCTATTCGTACTGGATGTTCGTCGCTCCATGAAGGTAGGCCGAGGGAGTGGGATGGTGTCCTGTCCGCCCTGCTCTTGATCAAGATCCTCTACTCGCGACGCTATCCCGGTGGGCAAACTGATGAGCTCGTCACCGGTTAAGCGTCGAAGGTTAGAATCGTAGATAGAATCATTATCGTCTGCGAGGTCCGAAAAGCTGATCGATGAGAATGCCGAGGGGAGGGATATGGTGCTGCCTACGAAATCCTCTTCGCTCCAGTACCCCAGTTTTCCAGCACCGGGCTCACTGGTGATGGAGACACGAAGATCAACCGTATCATCCAGGTCCAGGATGGAAAGAGGATCACGTGGCAACCACAGGCAGTCAACGATGGCTCTTGTGTAGTAAGGGTTCTGGTAGTCATGCTCCGGAGACGATTCGTCGTCCCAGCTCGGATGAGGAGGATGGGAAGTGCAAAGAGCTGTAGGCTTGGTCTCCGCGAGCCCTTCAGTCTGAACAGCCGCCGAGAGTGGTTGGGTAGATGTCGAAGGTTCTGTGGGCACCGCTTGCGATGGCAACCCCATTGGCACTATGACATGGTCTGTGACTGCTGTAGATTCAGGCTGTAATGGATTTCGGCGATGGCGTTGCTTCTTGGGTCGAGAAGGCATCGTGTTATAGGTGAAACGAATCCTGCTCGCGAGCTTCATCGTCCAGAATTGCGTGTTTGCGTTCACCGTGTTTCTGAATTGCTTCCCAAATTGACTTTGACCTCCTTCGTCTACGTTCGGTGGTTCGAGGGCCTCAACTGATTCCGATGGACTGTCCATAGATGCCCGCGATTTGCCGCAGACGATGTCGGCTTCGAGAATATCATCCTTTTCGTAGCGGGCCCGGCATACTCTGGTAAGACTGGAAGGGCGATCAGCACCTCCGATGGAAACAGCTTGCGAGATAACATACGTCATCTTAGCGAACGCAGTGAGCGCAATGAGGACTGCCGAGACTGCAACATTGGCAGTCTTCTTGAGGACTACCATGTATGCCAAGAATACGACCTAGACAAAGGGACTCAGCAGGTGGCATAAGTGGACTATCAAGAAGGAGTGCACCTGAGACAGGATGAGACCTAGACAATCTATATGAGAACGTGCTTGCAACGGGACACTGAACGAGGACCTTACCATCACAAGAGTAGCGTACGAGCCGGATGAGCAGATTCTGGCCATTGCCTTCGTAGTTCTTCGCGTATACATGAAGGAGTTGATTCTTGATGACAACTGAGATGACGTGAGTCGGCTGAGCAGTATATCCGTGCGGCAGATACTTACCATTCTCTACGCAGAAGTACAGCCAACCGAACGGGATCACGAGAGGGTTGAGAACACAGAAAACCAGAAGCACGTGGATGACAAGAAGGTGGTTGGGCAACCAGTCTGAAGATAGCCTTTAGCTTCGTCAACGAAAGGAGACCAAGAGATCACTTACAGTAATAGTTGAAAGTACGAGGTCGGATTCCGACAGCTCTCTTTCGTGGCGTGACCTGTCTTCGAGTTGTCGGATACACAAGCAGAGGGAGCTGGATTTCTTGTCAGTCTCAAAATACATCGAGGACGGGAAGAGACTTGAAACATACACCAACTACAACAGCGTCAGTAACACTTCTATAGAAACAACTAAGCACTTACACAACGCGAGCTCAAATCCACCATGCATAGCCATGGAGAAGATCACTAGGAACAGACTGTCAGGAGACAGCATGTGCGGCACGCTGATACAACACTCACGCCAACCGACGTAGAAAGGACCTGCACTAGGGAAGCTATCAGAGACAATCTGTATCAACTTCATGCCACTGGTGGATTTGAAGGACAGCAAGAACGCTTGCAGCGCCACGGTGCCAACACAGAAGAACACTAAGACGTTAACGATCAAGAACTTGTAGTAGCGGGTCATGATGCGATCGTGCAAAGCGGAGAGGGTTGAGATCGTGTGCGCCTTCTTTGCAATGAGCACTGCAATGAGATTGTTCAGAAATAGAGCAATGTTAGAAAGCCGATACAGACTCACGTAGAAGAAGAGGGATGAGGACAGCTAAACCGGCAAGGAGGATGGTCGGAATGAAGGACTGCAACAGCTCTTCTTCCCACTGGTGGTTGTCCAAATATCGTTTCTGATATGCTGGATCAGGTTGAGCTGAATAAAAAGGTAATTGCTGGACCTACCAGTCCTGGCCAGAATGCGGATATGTTCTGGATGGACACCAAAGTGACGAAGAACGAAACAGGGAACAACCAGAGAATGGTGAAAGCCCTGAACACTGATGTCAATCCACGGAGCCAGGATAACAGAACTCCCTGTGCTCACCATACACCAGTGTTGATAATCCAGTCCTTGACGAACTACGCCGCTGTCAGCATAATTTGAATATCTTCAGAAGAATGCAGGCTTTACCTCGACTCGGAAGGTCGACTTCATCAACCGGTTCCAGTCAAGATCTTCAAACTGTGGCGCCATTGTTACCGTGCATGCAAGAGGGTTGTTCGGATGAACAGCAAGATACTTGCACGCCCTCCTAGCGTCTGCCGGGTCCACAAATGTCACGAACGCGGTATTCATCGGTGTGTACTCAGATACAGCCTGAGCGCGCTTCTCCGTGATCAGCGAGGTGAGGAGGTTCAGCTTGGCTGTGTAATAGTCGATGGCTGGGACGGTCTTCCCGCGGTAAAGGGCTGACAGATGTACGAGTGGCTGATATGCATCCAAGACGCTCCTAGGCAAGCTCAGAAGAGCCTGCCAGATGGGTTTGTCGGGATACTCGTGAATGGTCGAAGCGTCTGTGATAGGTGCCAACATCTCGACGTCGAGATCGTCTGATGACCATGGCCAGTACTGGGCCATGAGCCGGCGATAGAGGGAGGGGCGCGTTGTGTGCTTGACGTACTGGCCTAGCGTCCGAACGAGGAGTTGCATGCGATCTTCGCCTTCTGCAGTACCGTCTTCACTGCTGTTCGCATCCTCGCCCTCGGCTTCCAGAGGCTGAGGCCGTACTATCGAGAGCCTGTGTGCGACGGACCGGACGATACTCGGGGATTGCTTAGCTTCCATAGTTGCTTTCACAGCCGTCAGAGCTTTCTGAGCGAGCCTTATATGCGCCGTTTCGAGGTTACGAAGCACTTCCTCTCGACGCTCTAGCAATGAGGCCAAGTCAGACATCTTGCGCACCAGCACTACCTTGTCTATGACAGGTATATCGTTGGGATTCGATTTCGAATCTGTGACCGGAGAGCTGGGGTCGGAGACAAGAGCCATCGCCGGTTCTGCAGAGTTTCTAGCCTTGTATAAGCGGTTAGGAACACGCCTTGCGCGGTTGAACAAGAAAGCAAAAGTCGTGTTCAGAATCCCTGGCCGTGTGGTTGAGGGGACACCGACAGAGGGTTTCGCAATGGGTCTGCACAAGTAGTACTCGAAATACTCTTGGAGCTCTTTCTCAGAGCGGAGTCCTGGGGGTATGTTGGTAACCATGACTGTCCGTAGACGCAGTCCACGATTTGAACTGTCGTCGTCTAAAGGAGGTATCGACTGAAATGGGTATTGAGGATGAGGATGTGGAATCCACTGGGCATGCTTCTCATCCCTCACGCGCTGAGCTGCGTTCTCGGAGGCTTCTTGAATCTTCTGTGCACGGTACTGGAACGCACCCATACATATCCAGCATAGGGTATAGATCCAGGTACCCGTGAGCCATATCAGGAGGAGAAGATGGATCCACAGGAGCGATAAACCCTTCTGCGTCGCCGCCAAACTGGAGATTGAGGCACGTGTCATCGACTTGGGCGAGATGTCGTCCTCGGAGAATTCGAGATGGATGGGAAATAGTATGGGAAGGGTCGTCACTGTATGCGCTAGGGTAAACCAGACTGAGGAACAAGTCAATGACCCGAACCACGGGAGAGAATATTTCACGTACAGCATCCTTTGAGGAAACGGATATACACAGACGCATCTACACCTCGTAGTTCGTTGAATCTGTCCTCCGGAAACGTGAGAGCTTGCTTAACCCATCGAAGGGAGAATCCCTTGGGTAATGGTGGAGAAGGATTTCTGGGGAGTGGATGAAAACGGGTTATAAGCCTGGAGCTGCATGGCTAACGCACCGTGCCCATGAACGGCCTTGAAAAAGGCTGAGGAGAGTGAATCAGGTTCATGTATCCGTCGAATATACACGCATGGACTTACTATCCGAACTCCCAAGTCTCGACGCTTCCCAAGCCATCACCTTTCCCAGCCCAGAGTCCTCGGCCCCTCCTCTTCCTCCTCATTAGTGCGTGCGACGTGAGGCATATCCCAAAGATGACAACGGCAATGACAGACTGGTTGATCAGCCCACTTGAAATACAACGGCGCGTAAGTTCACCGGCACCGTCCAGCGTTGCGCTTGAATATGATCGAGATCTTGCTTACCTGTAATTCTTCGAGAACGGCCTCTGCTGTATTGTGGCCATGAATGCGCCTCGACGGCCAGCATGGGCACAGGAAGAGGAGGGAGATGAGGAGGAGGAGGCCGGGGGTTCTTCGTTCGCACACCTCCAATGTGGCACGCTCGTCACCAGAACCCTCCTGCTCAACTCATGACAGAAAGCTCCACCCAAATGCGGCCAAATTCGGTTACGTAACCAATTCCACGAGCTTCATCCTGCTTCATCATGCCAACAGTTATTCACCGACACCTCTTCGAAGCTTCAAAGCTTCAAAGCTTCACCTCGAATCTCTTTTTCATATACTTACAGATGACATAGGCATTCATTTCAAATGTTTCCGACTCTCATTGGTCAACTCCTACGCGCTCTTTACCAACTCTGCGTGTGCTTGGGTCCTTCCAATGCGATTCGAAGCCGTCAGACGGAATTGTACCAGTCGGATTGCTAATGAACACCTTGATTACCAGGGCACGAACTCGAACAGGCTGCGACGGTGAACTTTATACCTATCACGCAGAGTTCTTATATAGGAATGCGAAGTCGGTAAGCACGTTAACTTCAGTAAATGGTGACCACCGTAATAACATTAGATGTTGTAGCTGACAATTCTGATCTCGTCTTACTGAGACCTCGATGGTCGTTGAGGACAGATCAGTCATCGTGGCTGAGCGCTGACCTCGGCAGCTTGTGCAATGCTTGCTGTTAATTGGTCTTCGTCTTTCACAATTCTGCTCGAAATACATCTCTCTTGCTACGATGCTAGTGCGCACTTATTTGACTTCCGAAAACTCCTCAAGGCTAATCGCACTTCTTCCCTCTTCTTCTAATTGCTGGATGAACTCGTCCCAGTCCGAACAGCCTTCGAGCTTGTAACCATATCTTTCAGAATCAACATTTCCCGGCTTGAATTCCGTACCCTTGCTGCAAAGCCCAATGAGTAAGGTAAGTACACGAAGAGTCGAAGATGAAATCGCACGTTGCTTCGTGCCAGTCCTTCACGGCACAATACACAATGCCCTCCAAGCGATTCCTGACGACGTAGGTCGCCTGCTTGGGATCTCCCATTTGCTTCGCCATGTTCAGCTTCTCGGTCAAACGGGTAAGCACAGCCTCTGCGACTGCGTCTCTGTCGGCTTCAGTATACAGATGTATTCCATCCTGTGCGTAGTTGACTCGCGGCCCGCCCACGGCATCAAGCTCTTCTTGTGTCAGAAGTTTCGGGCTGGCTCGAACGCTCCGCATGGTCTCACAAAGAAGCATGCCTTGTAACAATCGCTCAATCTTCAGTCTGTTGCTTCCAGTCAAAAAACACACTTACCATTATTTGTAGCATCCGGCCAGATATTCAAGCTCGTCGCAATGGTGTACATAGCGAAGCATTGATCGGGAGCCTCCGCGGGCATGGTTGACGTATTTATCATGTCCATATAATCGTACTTCCACTCGCACTTGTGGCTGTCCTGAAGCCTGGATAAGTCCCTGATCGCGGGCCACAAATTGACCTTGTATTGATTGTTGCATCGCAGGATGTGCTTCGAAGAAAAAGTCCACTGCATGAAAGCAGCGTGAACAGGTTTGATGGTCTCCAACATCTTGACCCTGATGATCGTACAATGAAGTTAGCAGCGCTCTCTGACAACAAGCAGACTTGCCTTTCTTCGCGAGACGCTTCGGAAATGCGTACTTGGTCGCCTCGCTGCAGGAGCAGACAATGTAAAGACGAGTTGCCTCGCCACGTGGAACAAGACCACAACCCGAAGTAAGCTGGAACTGCTGCTGCGATTTCGGTGCTCCCATGTTTTATTGCGGTGTAATAATACTCTGCTTCGAGCTGAAGTTTGTCGTTGGAGGTGTTCTTGCCGATCTTGAGGACGATGGGTTGAGAAGAATTCGTGCCAAAGCTCCCGAAACCCGCGTAGGTGGTGCAGGAGGAGCTATTGAGCAGCTCTTTGATGGTGATCGCGAGATTGTCCAGCTCAGAGATGAGCTCGAGGTTGTCTGTCGCCGATGCTCTGGCCGCGTTCAAAGTGCAAACTGGATAACCCTGCAGGCGAGTAGCGATGTGCGCGTTACCCTGATGCTCGAGTTCGCTGAAATCAACTGTGCAGGGCATATTCGCTGTTGGTGTCGTCTGGGATGATGTTATTCTAGATCGAGCCGAGATGCTGGGAGTGAGGACTGAGTGAACTGAGGTGTCGAGATCCAGCTAAACATCTAGCGTCTTTTATAGAATCCCGGATCCCGAAGCAAGAAAGTTGACGGATTTCACTGATTTTCAACTTACTACAGTGTTCCAAAGCACAACAGTTCTTCGAAAATCAGCGAAAACCTCACGTGAGATGCTCTGCAAAATGTGATCGGAGCTTCGAGAGTCGAGGGCGGTGAAAGTTCGAAAGAGCGGAGGACGGAGAGCGGAGGACGGAGGATGGAAGTGATGGGTCAGGCCTAGGCCTCATCAGCCAGTCGGACTAGTCTCATACCAAGACCGTCAGCGCGCCGATAGCGCTGAGTGGGAGGGGCTTGATTTGAGCCTACCAGTCGGACGGCAAAAGGTGAGGGTGCAGTAAATGATGCCGATTCCGATGAAACGCAGTGGGTCGAGTACTGGAAGTTGGCCCATTTACGCAAAGCCAGAGGGAGGCAGTGCACGATCTTGAAGTTCTCCATTTGCAGTTGAACTTGAATCCGGAAGCGAAGCAACGAAACTCTTGTTATGATTAATGATTAGCAGTCTGGGCTGTCCAGCGCATTCCATAAAAGACGGCATAGGATGATCGCGGCTATGAGACTCGTGTTTCTGTGACAAGCGCATGAGTATGGCAAGCTGTAGGCACTGCTGTCATAGGTATAATTCGCGCCAGCTACACCCGCTCCTGTAGGTACAGTAGAGGCTCAGCCTGTCGTTGTGGTAATCCCGGCTATAGTAAGTACCTGCGACACGTGATATGCCGCGATGGCTGTAACGGGGGCGGCTGATACGCCTTTTCGGATTTCGGAAAACTTTTCGTGCCCGTCTGTCTTCTTCCAATTACCTATCACTGCAATTATCGAAGAACTTCAACCAGACTTCAACCCAACAGATACGGTAGCGGGTGATGCCGCTTGTCGGCAATACCTAGATTCTGTCAAGAAGACCCTCTCGAATCTACTTGAACATCTATCTTACAGTACTCTCCGCTCGCCTCTGGCGGAGCTCGCAAGGTGGCGCATCCCCGGCCGATATGTCCTGAATGATACAACTTCCAGACAGTCTGTAGTAGGAAGGCATCAGGATCTATGTATCAATATATCGACAGCTACCTTTCCGAGTAATTACCAGTATGTACTCTACGTCCGGATCCTTACACTCAAGTGATAATGTTTACATCCTTAGCACCACCGTGACGGCTCTTCCACTGATGAAGCAATTTGGGCGCACCAGTAAGTACTCGACTCAAACCAGTACTGAAACTGATCAGGTCTCAACGTCGAATCCCATGAATGATACAGTAATCGCAATGCACGCTTCACGGATACTTATATAAGGAGGACACACGCAAACCAACTCCCAACACACTCAGCTTCCAGTTATCCACACTCCAGCCAATTTCGAACTCTGCTCTACCTGCCCAACAGCTATATCGTCAGAATCGCGATGGCCTCCTCCAACACTGTCTTCGCATTGTCTCTTGACACTCCCATGACGTTGCTCCGATGCATGACCTCCTGCATTCCCGTCAGCATTTGCCCGGACATGTTGACCCCTCGTACTGCGTCTTCGACTCGAACTCGGATCAAAACCGAGCGTCAGTTCAAACCAGAGAGACAGCTCAGGTCGATTGCGTATTTCGCAGACTTCGCTGTGCAAGCCCACAAACTTTTATGGGAGGTGGAGGGCTTCAAGGAATTTGCACACGCGCAAGCTGACAAATCCATGATGCAAGCGGTCCATCCCCTCCACACAGGTTCAGGCTTGCCAAGCATCCTTCGGTCGGAAGTCGATACCGCTGATTGGGTGCTGGCCAAGTTCATTTGGCCTGCGGTGCACGTCCTCAATGAATTCCTGGCATCGTCCAAATCGGAGAAGATCACCGATGACGTCGTCACGTTTGGGTCAAGTGAATCGTCCCAAGGAGTCGGTATACCTGATGGAATCAGCCGTCGGAACGGAAAGACAGATGCGGTGTACGAATGGAAAACTCACAACGCCATGCGAGACCATATGTTCGATGGACTATCTACCAGCTTGGCAGAGCTTATGAAATACAACATCGGCACTCGGGTGTGGTGGGGTGAAGGGCTTCAGGGGAAAGAACAGCTGACGAAAGAAACGAAGATAATCTTCCAAGTGAGCAGAGGCGTCACCGACCACTAGTTTATAATTTTGTCTAATCCCCAAATTCTAGGTGTGGGGTCAAATTGCAGCCCGCGACGAGGAACTCAAGCGCGTTAAATTCGGCTGTCTGTCGTCTTTCAAGGAAACATATCTGTTCTTTCGAGACGTTGGGCTAGATGGGGAAGATGATGAGAGGCCCGGGGCTCAGAACAGGCTCTTCATGAGCCCTGGTCTGAAATACCATGAAGTTACAGTCCTTGATTTTGTGGCATTTTTGGCTCTTGCTCATGGCATCAGCGGGTCCAAATCAACCAAGTTCACTGCCCCTGAGATTAAACCTGGTTACTCGGCATACTCCCTACGATACATTCAGAAGAAGTCACGAAGTCTTCCGCCGGATGCGCCGAGCCTCGTCGGAATAGATAAGAGGTGTGTTAATCGCGCGCTTGCTTTCGCACCCACACATTGATTGAATTCGATTTACGCACAAGACCTGTCGTGCCCAAACTCGAACGTTATCTGAAGCGGAAAGAGTGGTTGGCCCTCAACGATATTCCTAACACTGTAACCAAGTCGGGACGTAGCATCAGCGCTCAAATTGCTATCGAGGCCGATCCGGGAGAGTCGACAGGCGCATCGGAACTCGAAAGCGAGGACGACGACGACGACGAAGAAAGCCCTGGAGAGATTGCTACATACGAGACAGATGTCTCGGATGATGATCAGCCGACCGTCATCACGGATCCGGAGCCCGAGAAGCGGAAGGAAACCACCGCTGGAGAGTTGTCGAAGAGGGTTATACTAGGTACACCAAGGACGCCTCCCGTAAGGGCTCGAGGCCTGCAGGAAGGACAGTCTACTTTGAAACCGCCTAGCAAGATTCAGAGGCAGCCATACTCTCGAGTTAGATTGCCTGCGATGCCGATATCGCGCGATGCAGAAGACAGCGATGATGATTTGTAGTCATACTGGATATACACGGCGACGGGTTGATTGCGTTTCCAATTGGTACTGGGTGCATACTATGTAGAATAATGTATTTAGAAGAAGTTTACAAACATGCTGCAAATGAAGTGTCTCAAACACAGAGGTTCTGTAGGTCGCTGTCCGTAGACCTCGAAGCAATCACTTCTAGTAGTTTGACGACTGGCTGGCAAGTCGACTGACTTGCCCGTCTCGATTAGACGTAGTATGATACTTACTGTGCACAAAGTCCTGGACGAGAATGAAATTATGCAATGTACTTGATCGAATTAATATCCTATGGGGTTGGTGTTGGACTTCAACAAGCTTGAACGTTCGACGTTTACTGTATTAGACTGCTCTGACTCAAGCTTCAAGGTGATAATAGCTACCGGATGGCACCAGGCATAGTACTCATGGAACTTGAAGCCTGAGGTCAGATGATGAAATTGATCACTCCGCGCCAAGGACGATCCGATCGTTCCACGGACAGAGGAGGAGGAGCTCGATGGGGAAGAGGGATTCAATTCTGCGGCGGTCCCTACCAGGAAACGCCAAGACCCCCGAACCATGTTTGCACGGCAAGGATACATGCTATGAGACATTGAGACTGGGACTAATACCGGATTACTGACTAGTGTAGCTCCGACCGTATCAGTCAATGTGTTGGACTTGCGAAGTTGTCTGTCAAACGGTTCTATGGAAAGCCACGTGCACGACACCCGCGAAGCAAACCTCTGGAATTTTAGACCGCGCGCAACCCGCTCGATGAACGATGCAGGCTAGTCCTACCTCTGCGCAAGCATACATGATAGCTTCATATGTTGTATATACCCCACCCATTAAAGAGATGACCTGATTTTATTTGTAC